>CAUJNA010003691.1:355299-367799 GCA_963377175.1 Effrenium voratum | reverse complement strand
CCGCAGATTGTGCAGAGAAGGGTCACGCTTGATTTGAGAGGCGGGCGTCCCAATCGCTGGCTTGGCCTTTGATCTGCAAAAAAGTCTACTTATCGTCAGTGGGGGAACTGTCATTTCCCAACAGTTGAACAGTTGAAAAATGAGATAGCCTCTTAGCAACACGAATACCTAAGGCCGCAAGCGCAAGCCGTCACACCACCTGAAGATCGAAAGGAGAGCGGCACACCGGACAGGTATGACTTTCTTTGGATCCACTTACGGCCCAGTGTGCAATGCAGTCTTCGCAGAACACGTGGCCGCAGGGCAAAAGCGCCTTGCATTCTGGCTCCTCATCCATACAAATGCAGCAGCCTTCCAATTTGGGCTTGCAGACCACTTTCGGTTGGGAGTCGCCCACTTTTGAAATAGAGATCTCCTCATTGGCGCGGATTCGGATCTGGAAATGCGCGAAGGTCGGGCTGTCCTCGCAAGGGTCACTGCTGATGTTTGCCCAAACTCGATGTTGCCAGTTGATCTTGGTAAGGCGGGCAAAGATCCAGGTCTTGAGAAGGCTGACCGACAGCAGCAAGAGCTGCAGAGCCGCACAGGGCAAGACGTAGCCCTCAGCCCAGATTCTGAGCAAAAACGAATCGCGATGCCTTTTAGGCTGATTGATTTTAATTCGAACCCCAAGCATGTTTAAACAATATCCCATTGTCTAACAAGGATTATCCTCCCTCTGTGTTGAAACGGGAAATCCCCCCCTTGGCCAAAAGAGGGAAATCCAAAAAAAAGGACGACAAAGCAAAACGTACAAGCACTGTTTGTCCGGGAGGCTGCCCAGTCTTTTTTTACTGCTGGGGTGATCAGCAGCACCGCAACTGCTACGAGCACGATGAGCTTGCCCGCCCAAAATTTCCTCGGCCAACAACAAACACAAAAAACACTATATACCTAGAACTTCTTTCGGCTTTCTTTTTTTGCCGCAATGCTTGGCGGCGGACATTTCCGCCGAAGAAGCAACAAAAACAACGATTTCAAGGAACAAAACACCGAGGCGCAACAGAAAAAAAAAAAAAAAAACAACAACAAAAAAAACGAAATGCGAGACACAACGCCAATATTCTGCTGATTTTCCGCCAGATTCCTCTGAATGGTTGGTTTGCATTTGGCTTCAGGCACCAACCCAAGGGGGTTGACTCGGTGAATGGGTTCAGGAAGGCACTGATTCCTTTCTGATGCGAAAAACACACATGATTGTGCTTTGGTGCAAGCGATTGGAGCTCGTGCATCAGAAGCCCCTTAGGGTCCACCGAAGAACACGATCCCTTCCACCAAAGAAACCCTAACCCCTGTCCTGGCTCTGTTGCCTTGCGGCCTGGTGTCCTGCCATGCAGACCTTTCGCTCCCCCCTTTGCCCCGCAAAATAGTGCAGGCCAGGCGCGGGTCCCTGGTCTCAACATACAAAGAGTTCTGGCTGTCCCCGCGTCTCGGCTGGACGCGAGTGCCCTCTCTGACATTCGCCCCGGATCCTGGCACGCTCGTAGCGGATCCGAACCGCACGAGCCGCGCTCACATCGCATCGGAGCCTGCCGTCTAACCAAGTTCCGAGAAGCAACAGGAGAAGCTCGTCTACCCAAAGTCCCGACTATGCTAAGAGTTTGCACCTCGGGTGCATGGTCCCTAAGCTTCTACCCGGCTCGCAGGACCCCAGGCCCCAGATTCTCCACCGAATCAAGATTATCAAACAACAGGGAGCCGCGAAAAGGGTTGGTGTCTTTCTTCTTCTTCTCCTTCTTCTTCTTTTTTGGTGACCTTGAAAGGGGAGAAGGGGGCAGTTGGCCCCAAGTTTGGCCACATGGTGCCTGGCTCGGAGAGGGAAGGGAGGGGGGAACGGACCCGCGAAAAAGGGGAACCGAAGAACGCCGATTTCAACTGGCCTCCCTTAGGGAAAGAAGCGAAGCGTCTCCAAGTGGACAATCCCCCCAAATGATGTCCACAGGGCCCTTGAATGACTTGGAAATTCACACCCATGGTGATTCAGAGTGAGAGAAACGGTGGCCAAGCTTGGTACAGTTTTTGGGGGCTGATGACATCTGATGACTCTTCGAATGGGGATGGTCATCAATGAATCATCAACCTTCGAACGGGTGTTTATCAAAATAGGGGACGCGAGAAAACAAACTGCTTCTTTGCTTGTGTTATTTTAAATGGTGTTTTTCCCTTTTGGTTTACCAGTTGGAGCCTCAAATGAGCCTGAGCGCACCTTGAAGATCTTCGGAGGTACCTGCCGCTCCTGGCAACGCGGTGGTTCAAGACGTGACTCGGATCTCCTCCAAAGAGGGAACCCCAGTTGGGGTCGCTCCAAGGGGTTGATTCCCATCCAGAAAGAACACCTGGTGAGACCCCCCCTTCAGCCAAGGGGTTGTTCACATCCAAAAGAATTAGTTGCCCTAAATCAGCTGGCATGGCGACGCTGTCAGCCCAAATGACCCCAAATCCTCTACAGGACCCTCACCGACGTCTTCGGGCTTTGCTCCAAAGAGCTTGCGATGCCTCGATGGCCAAATTGGCGCTTGGACAATGCAGAGCCGGAAGGTGAACTGGGCATCTTACATGTCCTTTGGCAAAGGCATGTTTAGGTATGGTGTTTGGAGTCTCATTGTGGCTTTTGCTGATACATATATAGCGCCCATCTTAGATCGAAGGCGGCACATATATTCATATATATATATATATTGTCGCACCCCCCATGATTACCTTCCCTTTGTCTCCTTGAATTCATATTCCAAACAACCCTGTATAACATGCCGGGGGAATATCGAAACCATCGAAGCCAAGTTCCGGATCGCTCCGTGCCTGAGCTGCTGGCTCCGGCAGCGCCTCGAGTTTTTCAAAGGTTTTATCACACGGCTCGTCTTTTTGACAAAAAGGTGACCCCCAAAATGGCTCGAACACGTCCTCTTGGATTCCTGAAACCAAAAAGCAAGTAGCCTCAAGATAAGACGTACCAAAGTAGCCTCAACAAGATAAGATACCCACATGGGTTCCCCGAAGGATTTCTGAAGTTAGGAACATCATGCAGAAAGATTCCCCGCTCCAAGGCTTGAAGCTTCGGGAGCTTGCCTTTGATTCGCCAGCGATTCAAGCGAAGCAACTGTGCCGAAATGGGCTCCTTGGTAAATGAAACCAAACACTAAAACCTGCGTAACCCTGGCTGTTTGATCTTGAGCCAAAACAGATTGTCACGCAATGACCGTGTTTCTGCTTCTCGATTCGCTGACTTGATCCTCTGACACCATTTCTTCTCCAACAGCGTCTTGAAGCAATCATGGCCTACAGCAACACGCACTTCAGCAACGTCACCTAGTCAGAAGCTTCCACCGGTGGACCCAAAACGTGGCATTCACCACACGGCAGGTCGATCTCGATCCCCACATCTTGGTCGAGCAACCCACCCAGCCATGATAACAAAGGCCTTTGTTGGCTGCTATGCTGCGCCCCAAAAAATGTCACCCAATCAAATGAGCACCCAGCGTTTTGTGCGTTGGTTCGGGCCTGATTGGGTCTGCGCCAAAACTAGATACCCCTAGATATGGAAGATTGTTTTCATGTTGGCGACCTTCAAAGGCTGCGAAGCTTTTGACGTGCATCAATGTATGGCTTCTTTGAAGCCTCGCTTGTACAAAGCGTCGCTTTCACGTTTCCTTTTGGTCTGTCCTTTCTTCCTACAAGTACCTCTCTTCCCATCCCACCACGTTCCCACCCTCCCCTTCAACCCCTTCAAAATGTTCTCACCCTTTTCCCGCTTCCCCGCCTGTCCCAACCTTTTCTACCTTGCCACCGCATCCTACCTTCTCACCTCTTGTCTCCCTGCTGAAAAGAAGTCTTTTGGTATTCCTTGTGACCCTTTGATGGGTACTATAGGTTGGGCGGTGTCAGTTCTTTTTAAGATTCAACCCAACTTGGGGGTTGCCTCAATATGAGATCAAGGCATCGACTATCCCAAGCCCCAATCAAAAACCGCCTCCAATCTGCTCCTCTGTCCGCTCTCTCGGCACCCCTGGCATGGCTGCAGTGAAGCGCAATGACATGTAATGACACTCATTGACTCATTGGGGCATCCGGAGCGACAAACATAGATGAACAGCCCCCGAAATGTAAAACGAACACATGCTTAGCGCCTGTTGAACAAGTCAAATAGCATGAAGAGCTCAAACCAAACCACACAGGCTTCAGAGAACCCCTGCAGCGTCCCTTGCATTCAAGCTCGTTTGCGCCAATGAACCCCTTGATTGAAATGGTTGGTGTCCTCTCCTTTGACAATCCAAACTTTCAATCAAGTTCCCAAACAGGTCGAGTTTCGGCCAGCACAACACCCCGCACCTGCCAAATGCTCGTCGGCTTCGCCTGCGCGTCCCATCCGGCCGTCCGGCCAAAAGTGCTTGGGATCCCTCGCGCAGTGGCCATGCATCTTAGACACTCCCTTTGACATGCGCGTAACACCAAAACGCCGAGAGATGCAGGCTGCAACTGCTCAGCCCCTGACTCTTTTGCCGCGTTTCCACTCGTGACCACACGCTTGCCGGATCCAGATTTGTCTTTTGAACCTCCAGGACCTTCTAAAAGATTCCCTTTCCAAACCCTCTGCATACTGAATGCCCAAAAGGAAGCCACAGGAATGGTAGTTGCGAAAGCCTTGGTCACGCCATCCACGTCCCTCTTCCAGATCTCCTGGAGAATTCCAAGCCAACGTGACCAACCCTCTTCTCAGCGCTTGTTTGGGCAAACAGGCCCTTTTGAACATGGGAAATCTGAGTGGAACCCTAAAGTGGCCTGAAAAGCTATGACCCACATCTACAAAGACTTCAACAAGTGCCCCCCTGCCAGCCTTGCTGTTGGAGGGTACCCTCCAAGATTGGCATACCCGCTTTTGCACAATGCAAGTGCGCAAGTTTTGGCGCACAGCCTTGAAACGGCCTGTCTACTTTGATTGATAAGGGGTCCCACATGTTCCAATGGACGCCTGCGCAAGCAGCAGAAGCAATCATGGCGGTCGGAACGGCTACGTGCGCGCTGCCTTTAAGCAGCGCGCCGTTCTTATGTGCCGATTGGAACTATGTGAAGCCTGCTTAGAGTCTGCGCTTTCTGGCCTTGAAATCTGGCGTCTGCGGGCAGGTGTGCTCACAAGCCATCTGCAATGACTGCACGCCGTCGGCTGTGATTGTTTTGACATGAAAGCCATCGTGCTGGCTCTGACAGTGATACGAGGCGTAGCCGATGATCTGATGCCGCTGCTGATGCTGCTGCTGATGCTGTTGCTTCTGATGAATGATGATGATGCTGATGATGACAATGCCGATGATGATCATGATCATGATGAAAATGATGACGATGACGATGATGGTCATGATGAAAATGATGACGATGACGATGACGATGATGATGACGATGACGATGACGCTGATGGTGATGGTGATGGTGATGGTGATGATGATGGTGATGGTGATGATGATGATGATGATGATGATGATGATGATGATGATGATGATCATGCTGATGAGGGTGCTGATGCCGCTGCTGATGCTGCTGATGCTGATGATTATGATGATGATGATGATGATGATGACCACAATGAGGATGGCAACGTCGACGAGGATCATTATGATGATGATGATGCTGATGAGCCCGATGAGAATCATGATCATGAATAATGATGCTGCTGATGCAGGCATACGCGTTCCCCCGTGCCTTGTTTTGTCCGTAGCATGTCACGCAGAGTTTAAACACTCACTGGGACGAGAATCTGCAAACAGTTTCACGCGCCACGTGACTGCGCATGGATAACAGTACTGTAGTAGTACATTTGGTGCCGCGGCTTTCCAACAGCTGATGACCATTCGCTCAGAACTCTCCCTTCAGGGCGAGAGTTTGTGCCATTTTTGCGGCTTCATTGGGAACGACAATCAGTCTGTGGGCGCATGCCACCGCACTGCCCAATGGAAAGGGTCAAGAGAGTTAAAAAAGCTTGGAACTTAGCACTCTTGGATGTTCACAGCCCTTTCAGGAAGCGGAACCACAGGTCACACTCGCTTCCCTCCAGCTGCTTAAGTCCCCTAGACAAAATGAACATATATCCGGTAGTGATAGATTCCTTTTAAAACCAATAGGGGACATTCAAAATATTAAGCCAATGGAAGCCTCAGCATTGCTGAAACAATTGAAGCGTGCAAGGCTTCCACTGCAAGCATGTGGAGCTTGCAAGGTTTGCACTGCCAATGGGCTCGATATGCGTTTGCTGCGCTCACATTTCTTGCTACTTTAAGTGATTGTTTCCAGTGACAAAAGAGTCATTTCGCAACGGTTGAATAGTTATAAAGCTTCAACAGAAAAGCAACCAAGATAGCCTCTGAGCAAAACTAACCTCAAAGGCCGCCAACGCATGTCGTTACACCACCTCAAGATCGAAAGGAGAGCGGCACACTGGACAGGTATGACTTTCTTTGGATCCACTTACGGCCCAGCGTGCAATGCAGTCTTCGCAAAACACGTGGCCGCAGGGCAAAAGCGCCTTGCATTCTGGCTCCTCATCCATACAAATGCAGCAGCCACCCAATTTGGGCTTGAAAACTATTTTTGGGGTTGACTCGCTGACCTTAGTGATGGCGATCTCCTCATTGGCGCGGACGCGGACCTTGAAATGCGCAAAGGTCGGGCTGTCCCCGCACGGGTCGCTGCTGATGTTTGCCCAAACTCGATGTTGCCAGTTGATCTTGGTAAGGCGGGCAAAGATCCAGGTCTTGAGAAGGCTGATCGAAAGCAGCAGCAGCTGCAGAGCCGCACAGGGCAAGACATAGGCTGCCCAGTCTTCTCTCACTGCCGGGGTGATCAGCAGCACCGCAACTGCCACAAGCGCCATGAACTTGCCGGCCCATGACTTCCTCAGCTAACAAAAACACAAACACACATGAGGCACGGTCGCTATTACTTACTTGCGGCCGTTTCGCTACTTTGTTTGAGAGTTCCCTATCGTTTTCCAGCTTTTTGTGTTTTCTGAAAATTATCCTTCTACAAGTACTGTGGGAGTGGAAGAAGAGGAGCAGAAAGCGAGGCAAGGAGGGAAGGGAGGGAAGGGAAGGAAGGGAGGAAAGGGAGGAAGGGAGGAAGGGAGGAAGGGAGGAAGGGAGGAAAGGGAGCAAAGGGAGGAAAGGGAGGAGGGAAGGAGACGGAAGAGGAGAGAAGAGGACGGAAGTGGATGGAAGAGGACGGAAGAGGACGGAAGGACGGAAGGAACGACGGAAGGACGGAAGGAGGGAAGGAAGGATGGAAGGACGGAAGGACGGAAGGGCGGAAGGACGGAAGGAAGGAGAAGGAGGGAAGGAGGGAAGGAGGGAGGAAGAGAAGGTGGGAAGAAGGGACGGTGGGAAGAAGGGAAGGAGGGAAGGGCGCGGGGAAGGGGGGAGGGAACGGAACAAGAGGAAAGGGAAGGAAGGAAGCAAGGAATGGCCTGGGAGTTGGAACAGTGATATGTGGTAGCGTGAGTCTGGGTGAGCGGTGGTCTGGCCGTATTCTTATGTTTTCCGGGTATCGTTCAGGTATTGTTCGGGGCATCGTTCAGACCGTCTGCCAAGACTCGAAAATTCCGCCCCAGCAAATGCGCAGGAAATCACTACGTTTGCATTGCGTGCGTGCCCTTCGCAACCCGCGCTGCTGCGCGACTTGCAAGTTGGCTTTGTTCTGGCATTCGCACCCACCCGGCCCGGCACGCGCAGTTGCAAACGGAACCGCAAGACGAGCGCGCATCCCAAACAGCGTTCCCAAACGGCGTTCACCACGCCAGTCTCGCAGCACCCGGCGCAAACAAAATAAATGCGCCTCCATCATTGTGGAAGGGGATTTGGTTCCATGGAGCTGTTGCTGGACAGGGGAGAGTTCGTGAAGCTTGTAGTCGAGCAACAACAGCACTTCCTTTCGGAGGGACATCTTTGGACTTGTCGGGCGAGGCTGTTAGGCCTGCAGGAATCACAGCCAAAGTCAGAGTCGCAACGGTATTCACACGAAGCCTTTTGCGCCCTTCAACATCCCTTGCATCATGCTCTTTCCTTGAACTTTGGAACATAATTCACCGGAAGCTTTTGCGCAAACCTTCTCGACAGTGAAAGGCCAAAGCTCGCCGTCAGTCTCCTAGTTCGTGATGGACGGCCTGCTACTTTTCTTCTTCTTGTCTCTTGGCGACGTTTTCGGCGTGTCCCCACTAGCGGTCTTTTCGGCTTTCGGGGCAGGTGTGGCTTTCGAAGCTGGCGGATGCTGCCACGGACACTCTCCTAAGGAGAAGGCGAAGACTAAACCGAAGGCAAAGTCGGAAGCGAAGGATGCCCAGGATTCGGCACCTGTGCTTCCGGACAAGAAGAAGCCGAAGGAGAATGCTAAGCCTTCCAGAGTTCGTGAAGATCTCGGGGTTTGCTGGATAGGGTTCCGGGGATGGTTTCACAACATTTCTTGCTGGGTTCAACGGTTCAGAGCAATCCAGGCTAAGAGCTAGAGGTCTGCAAGGGTTTCGCGGGGTCAGGCCAAGGAGCGCTAACAAAACCCAATGTCATATGGGGGAGTTGGCGCGAGTCAAATTCAGCAGGATTCCTGTCAAAATAATACTTCTGCTGATTTTAGTATTCGGCGTTTCATTGATGTTGTGGCAATACACAAAACCATGGCAAACGATAGGGGGGACGGAGCTATGTTTTTACTCATGTGAGGAGCGGACGAAACCCTTTACTTGGCCTTAGTACTTTTTTTAACGTCATCGTTTTTGGGGGAGACCTCATCGTTTTACAGTGTTTTCGAACTTTGGCAGATCCGGCTCCAAAATCGCAACTTTCTAGCACAAGTCTAGTACGCGAAGTACACTTCCGCAGCTCCAGCTCGAAATTCGCAACTTTGTAGTACAAGTCTAGTACGCGAAGTACACTTCCGCAGCTCCAGCCCGAAAATTGCGAAATACAATTCCGCAGCTCCAGCTCGAAAAGCGAAACTTGGCAGGCAGTACAAGTCTAATACGCGAAGTACACTTCCGCATCTCCAGCTCGAAAATCGCAACTGTGCAGTACAAGTCTAGTACGCGAAGTACACTTCCGCATCTCCAGCTCAAAAATCACAACTTTGTCGTGCAAGTCTAGTACGCGAAGTACACTTCCGCAGCTCCAGCTCGAAAATCGCAACTTCGTAGTACAAGTCTAGTACGCGAAGTACACTTCCGCAGCTCCAGCTCGAAAATCGCAACTTTGTAGTACAAGTCTAGTACGCGAAGTACACTTCCGCAGCTCCAGCTCGAAAATCGCAACTTTGTAGTACAAGTCTAGTACGCGAAGTACACTTCCGCATCTCCAGCTCGAAAATCGCAACTTTGTAGTACAAGTCTAGTACGCGAAGTACACTTCCGCATCTCCAGCTCGATCATCGCAACTTTGTAGTACAAGTCTAGTACACGAAGTACACTTCCGCATCTTCAGCTCGAAAATCGCAACTTTGTAGTACAAGTCTAGTACGCGAAGTACACTTCCGCAGCTCCAGCTCGAAAATCGCAACTTTGTAGTACAAGTCTAGTACGCGAAGTACACTTCCGCATCTCCAGCTCGAAAATCGCAACTTTGTAGTACAAGTCTAGTACGCGAAGTACACTTCCGCATCTCCAGCTCGAAACTCGCAACTTTGTAGCACAAGTCTAGTACGCGAAGTACACTTCCGCATCTCCAGCTCGATCATCGCAACTTTGTAGTACAAGTACACGAAGTAGTACGCGAAGTACACTTCCGCAGCTCTCCAGCTCGAAATTTTGTAGTACAAGTCTAGTACGCGAAGTACACTTCCGCATCTCCAGCTCGCAACTTCAAGTCGCGCGAAGTACTTCCAGCTCGAAAATCGCAACTTTGTAGTACAAGTCTAGTACGCGAAGTACACTTCCGCATCTCCAGCTCGAAAATCGCAACTTTGTAGTACAAGTCTAGTACGCGAAGTACACTTCCGCATCTCCAGCTCGAAAATCGCAACTTTGTAGTACAAGTCTAGTACGCGAAGTACACTTCCGCAGCTCCAGCTCGAAAATCGCAACTTTGTAGTACAAGTCTAGTACGCGAAGTACACTTCCGCATCTCCAGCTCGATCATCGCAACTTTGTAGTACAAGTCTAGTACACGAAGTACACTTCCGCATCTTCAGCTCGAAAATCGCAACTTTGTAGTACAAGTCTAGTACGCGAAGTACACTTCCGCAGCTCCAGCTCGAAAATCGCAACTTTGTAGTACAAGTCTAGTACGCGAAGTACACTTCCGCATCTCCAGCTCGAAAATCGCAACTTTGTAGTACAAGTCTAGTACGCGAAGTACACTTCCGCAGCTCCAGCTCGAAAATCGCAACTTTGTAGTACAAGTCTAGTACGCGAAGTACACTTCCGCAGCTCCAGCTCGAAAATCGCAACTTTGTAGTACAAGTCTAGTACGCGAAGTACACTTCCGCATCTCCAGCTCGATCATCGCAACTTTGTAGTACAAGTCTAGTACACGAAGTACACTTCCGCATCTTCAGCTCGAAAATCGTAACTTTGTAGTACAAGTCTAGTACGCGAAGTACACTTCCGCAGCTCCAGCTCGAAAATCGCAACTTTACAAGTCTAGTACGCGAAGTACGCAGCTCCCCGCAGCAGCTCGAAAATTTGTAGTACAAGTCTAGTACGCGAAGTACATCGCTCGAAAATCGCAACTTTGTAGTACAAGTCTAGTACGCGAAGTACACTTCCGCAGCTCCAGCTCGAAAATCGCAACTTTGTAGTACACAAGTACACTTCCGCATCTCCAGCTCGAAAATCGCAACTTTGTAGTACTCTCCAGCTCGAAATCGCAACTTTGTAGTACAAGTCTAGTACGCGAAGTACACTTCCGCATCTCCAGCTCGAAAATCGCAACTTTGTAGTACAAGTCTAGTACACGAAGTACACTTCCGCATCTTCAGCTCGAAAATCGTAACTTTGTAGTACAAGTCTAGTACGCGAAGTACACTTCCGCAGCTCCAGCTCGAAAGTCGCAACTTTGCAGTACAAGTCTAGTACGCGAAGAACACTTCCGCAGCTCCAGCTCGAAAATCGCAACTTTGTAGTACAAGTCTAGTAAGCGAAGTACACTTCCGCATCTCCAGCTCGAAAATCGCAACTTTGTAGTGCAAGTCTAGTACGCGAAGTACACTTCCGCCTCTGCAGCTCGAAAATCGCAACTTTGTAGTACAAGTCTAGTACGCGAAGTACACTTCCGCAGCTCCAGCTCGAAATTCGCAACTTTGTAGTACAAGTCTAGTACGCGAAGAACACTTCCGCAGCTCCAGCTCGAAAATCGCAGCTTTGTAGTACAAGCCTAGGCTGTACGCGAAGTACACTTCCGCATCTCCAGCTCGAAAATCGCAACTTCTCAGTACAAGTGTCGTATTTACAGAGCCGTGTGTTCGTTAAGGGTCAGCGTTTTTGGGGAGACCTTCATCGCTTTTCTCAGTGTGTTTTTACAGAGCCGTGTGTTCGTTAAGGGTCATCGTTTTTGGGGGAGACCTCATCGTTTTCCATGGTTTTGGGATGTGTTACTCAAAAGCGTGCCCCGTCTTGATAAAGTGGTCTACGCGTGTTTTGTCCGTGGCTCATGTGTTTTTTGTTTGTGTAACTATGGGGTTGCAGTTATCTCTTTACACGAATGCCCGCGCCCATTTGAATCGGATAGGGGGCTCCGCCACTTCAAGAAAAAGGCACAACCCGCCTTTCTGTTCTTGGCCCCGGCCCCCAGCGTTCGCCCCCTTCTTCCACCAATTGCAGGGAGCGCACATCTACCCAACAGATCAGGCGTCATGGAACTCTCAAGAACTTCCCAGACCTCCAAACCCATGCCGCTCCATGAGCCCAACCCTGCTTCATAGCCCGAATGTGTCCACCGTTCGGAACCCTCCGCAACCCAAGAATCGGTTGAGCAAAGGCTAGGCCCGCAACAAATACAAAGCGAGCGCGCGCGGCGAGCGAAACTGCCTCTTGCAGCAGCAGCACAGAAGCACCAGCAGCAGGAAAAACGGCACAAGTAGCATGAAGCAGCAGCAGCAGCGATGCCAGGCCACTGGAGCCACAACGTGCAAGCCACAACGTGCAAGCCAATTTCCACGATCGCAAGGAACGAGCCGACTTCCAAAAACAGTTTTCGCCAGCAACGTCGCAATGCGCAATGCTATCCAAAGAAGAGAGAGGACTCTGGCGGTTGCAAGCTCCAGCCCAAACCGCTCCGGAGTGTTTCTGGATTTCCTTGCCCTACCCTGCTTCGACGACTGTCAAAAGATGAAGCAAGCTTGGCGTAGCCACGCATCACATCGCTCTGCTTACGGCTGCATTGTGAACACGCACATCCTCATCTGTTGAACCGTTATAAGTTTGCATGTGCGAAACATTTTCATCAAAGTACTTGATACTTCTGTGATGCAGCCAACTCAGGCGAGCTTATCTGGACTTG
>CAUJNA010003691.1:307799-350299 GCA_963377175.1 Effrenium voratum | reverse complement strand
GACTGGCAGAATCCAAGCCTTAATCATCCCCAAAACAGCCAATGCATTGGCTCTACACAAGCGATTGGGCCATGCCTGCGCCAGCAAAGAGCCCCCCAGCCACGCCGCGTATCTCCTCGAGGCAAACGGGTCGACTGTGTTTTTGAGAAGCTACCTACATTGAAAACGGCAACTTCAAAACTAATGTTGGTCGAACAAAGAAGTGGGGACTGGTACTCCCAAAACATTCACACATCCCTGCTTTCTCTAGTCAAGTGTCTGTGTGCTTCTGATCACTGAGTCAGATTGACTGCCTGACATATTGAATTACCTGCTGCTCAAAACTTTCAAAAGCCTTGAAACATGGCGAGACACAAACGAGTTGGCACCAGGCAGCATTGCCTCTGAGGCTTGTGTTCCAAGAAAGCACTTACATTTTCTTGCTGCCAACAGCCAACAGCAGCAGTTAAGACATGCGCTCGCGCACGCCATGCATGTTTCGACTCACAAGCTTCACCACATTGCTCAAGGCTTTCCTTCGCTGTCGCTCGCATCCTCTCTTGATTGCATTTTGCCTCACATTGGCAAAGTAGACATTGCGACCCAGCAAAGCTGGCTTTCAAGCATCATGACTGTCCCTCATCCAAGACCTGGTGGCGTGGGTCTGCTGGACCACTTTGGGCAAGCTTGTAGCTCTGAGTAGTCACTGTTCGCCAAGGGGCTGTCCAAGAGAGTTGAAAACTGTGATGTCGCTTTGGACCCAAACCCAGGAGTCCAAGTATACTTCGTTATATCACAGGAAAGGCCCCCATGTAGCACACTGATTGGCCTTAAAGGTGAAATATGGTTTAAACCCTGCCCAAGCCATGGTCTTGTGTTGTTTCTATCGAGCCCATGGTTGTTCAAAAGGTGCAATTATAGCTCCAATCCGAAGCAAGTTGAACGAACATACCCCAAACATGCTTTCCTTTTACACCTTGGTTCACCATTCAAACTTTGGTCCACTTCCAAAGGTGAAGTGGGTTCAGAGGCCCGCACTGCTGCTTCCGCTGCTTGCTGCCATGGACGCAGACCTGGCAACATGAGCCGGTCTCGAAATGGGCCGCGAAAGGGCCCCTCCGAAATCAAAGGGAGAATCCAACACAGCCTACAAGCATGAACCACGCGGCGGACTCTTTAGGAGCCTTTTTGATTTGCCGTAAATCAAGAATACAGGGAACAACCACAAAAAACCCTGGTTCGTCTTAATTCGCTGTGTGGCCTTTGGGTTGCCATCGTGGAATGTATCAAAACTGGGTACTCAACAGAAAACCACAAGTCAACCAAAGGAAACCCAAAAACCAGAAGGACAGCCAGGGAAAGCAAAGCAAACCAAAGTAATTAAACCAAAAGGACACCAAAAGAAAACAAAAGCCTTCCTGGTTTTGGGGGACATTCAACCCACAGAACTCGGAGAATACAAAAACTGGCCCGCCTCAATGTCCTGGGGCCGGCGCCCCGTGCTGAGCTCGGCCTCACATCCCAGGAAAAAGTTACCGAAGTGGATCGAGAGGTTTTTGCTGGGCGTTTAAAGGGAAACCGAAACGGACACCAAGCATTGAATAGTTAGGCTTGTCTTCCGTGATTTTCTGCAAAAAAAAAGCGTCCCATAGACTACTGGAATTGTGGACCAAAACTCCCATAAACCGAGGCTCATAATGGCGTGCAGCATGGATATGGGAGCGTCGCCGAAAACTAGTGTGTAAAGACGGTCCTATGAGCTTGCTTTCACGGGTCCTTTCGAGATGCTTTCGCGACCACATGTTTTCAATTCGCAGCCCGCATTTCATTTTAGCTTTCGCGAGGGCTCCCCTCTGTACTACTAGGGTTTACCGCGCTGCTCATGTGTCAAAAAAGAGTAGTGGCCTTTATTCTGGTGCGCCTTCAAACCTGCAAAAAGTGCACCCTACGACGCGCACGCACATGCACATGCACACGCACACGGACACACACACACACACACACACACGGCACACACACGCACACACACACACACACACACGCCACACACACACACACTGCAGAAACACTGCACACACACACACACACCACACACACACACACACACAAACACACTGGACACACACACACAACACACACACACTGCACAGTCACACGCCGCGACCACAAACACACACACACACACACACACGACACACAAACACACACACACACAGACACAGACACAGACACAGACACAGACACAAACACACACACACACAAACACACACACACACACACACAAAACACACACAAACGCACACCGCACCCACCCACCCACACACAGACCACACGCACCAAACACACCACACACACAACACACACACACACAAACAAACAAACAAACAAACACACAAACAAACAAACAAACAAACAAACAAACAAACAAACAAACAAACAAACACACACACACACACATGCACACAGACACACACAACACAACACAACACAACACAACACAACGCAACGCAACACAACACACACACACACACAACACAACCCAACGCAACGCAACACAACACACACACAACACACACAACACACACACACAAACAGACACACACGCACAACACAACACAACACAACACACCACAGCACAACACAACGCAACACAACGCAACGCAACGCAACACAACACAACACAACACAACACTCACACACACAAACAAAACACACACAACACAACACACACACACACACAACACATACACACCACACACACACACACACACAACACAACACAACACAACACAGCACAACACAACGCAACGCAACACAACGCAACACAACGCAACACAACACAACACTCACACACACAAAACACACACAACACAACACACACACAAACACCACACACACGCAAACACACACACACACATACACCACACACCACACGCACGCACACAATCAATTGGGGTAGACATGAGATCCGCACAAATTCCTGAGCAATATATTCTTGTGTTGGTAGATTCGCGGTCTTATTGTGATACGTATAGAGCCCATAGCATCCTGTAGCATAGTTGGCTCACGACCATCCTGGTGCAACACAAGCAACAGGCGCCTAGGCAAATGACAGGCCAATGGTCTAGACAAGCCAAAGCCCCAGGAAAAGAGCTACAAGGCTGTGGGTCAAAAATATGAACCCAAATGGAATCCTGGTAAATGGACACTTGGACTACAACCTGCGGTCCGATTCCTGGTGGTTTCATTTCAACCCACAGCCACATGAAGGAGCTCGAGGCGCAAGTGTGCCCAAGCAGGCGTAGCCCTCCCAACATCTCCCAACAGACCCATCTGCGCCCCACCGGGCCTTTTGAAGCCGCTCATTCACGATCTGCTGCACGTCATGCTGTAGGCGCTCCTCGCACGAGTCGCGAGTAGGCCGGTGAGGTTGTCATGAACTTATTCATCAAAAATTGGAGGCTCCTTGAAGTGCTGAAAAGCAGTGGAGCCGCCAGACAGCACAATGTTGCTGTACAGCCTCGAGCGCATTGTTACTGACTCGAGGCTCCATTCAACGACGTGCAAACTTAGGCTCCTCGCTTTCTCCGGTAATCGATTGGGCACTGCGAGATAGCATTGTCCACAACCTGGGTCTGTCTCACACACAGAACCTTGAAACTGGGAGGTGTTCTTTTGGCGTCCCTTGTTGACAACCATTCAACATTGTACTTCTCCAAGAAAAAACAAGCGACCCACCTCACCTAAATTGCATCACTTGGATTCCGCTGCCCGAGTCCAAACAGACATCAAAAGTTAAGCGCGCCTGCGGCAAAGGAGTGGTCATTGACTCCACAAAGATCTCTGGGTGAAAGAAGATCTGCCAGTAGCCGGACACCATGTTGCATGTCTGTAAAGCTATGGTCAAATAGGTCCTCCAGTGGAGAGGTTCGAATAAGGGTACCCTTTTTTCTGTAGTCTATTTTAGTAGGGGAACCCTCTCCCAACAAAGGGCAAAAGGGCACTACTGGGGGACCTAGTCAATATTTAGTGCCCAGGTGACATTGGATGTTGGCGACTAACCCCCATTTCCTAGTTGCAATTTGGTGTGTGCCCAATATCATCCCTAGAGTTGCTCAAATAAGCCACGCCCTCAGCGCAAGGCGGACAAGCTGCATACATGTATGCGCGTCATGTCTCACGACGTGTGTGTCTCTGTGTCTGTGTCTCTGTGCGCTTGCGTTTACGTGTCTCCCTGTCTGCGCACATGAGTGCTTGCTCATTCCAAAACGGAGCATTGTCTACCGCCTCAGGGGCTAGGAAGCGCTCGTAGCCGATTTGAATTGTCCACTCCTGTCGACTTCAAAGGCGACAGTGCCTGAAGCAAAAACTTCCAATGGAAAGGTCAGGGACCCCCACTCTTCACAAATCACACCTCCATAAAACTCCCGACTTACCCCAGTTGATGGTGAAACCAACCAAACGGTTGGACATCTGGAAAACTGATGGCTTTGGGTCTGACGGTCTGACGGATCGGTGCAATGCCGCCCGCGTCCTCCTTGGTTTTGGGGTACACGTTCGACAGTGTCTTGAACTTCCGCGGATCCTCAGCCAGCGTATCCCTTCGAAGGAAACTGTTCGAGGGGCTTTTCGAGCCCAAGCCAAAAGGGAACATGGAGATCAACAAAACAGGTTTGGGGGGTGAAACATCACGGTCTGGGGAGCATCCCCAGTAAGCTGGGGAGAGAGCCATGTGAGAGTCTCGGTATAGGGACCTGATGCCAGGTTCTTCAGGGTGCTCGGGCCCAAAGCGTGCTTGGGGTTCTTATAAAAACTAGAGCTTTTACCTCTGTAGGGGTATGGCAACTAGGCGGTTCACTTCCTTCCTTTTGTTTGATTATGATGATGATTGTTTGTGTACTGAAATATATATATATATATATATCATGATTATCATAGTTCTTAGAATTGGTGTTAGTATTATCATCGATATTCCTAAAGCATAACCTCAAAATGATTTTCCTGTTGGTTTCTTTTCACTCCACCCCAATCCAAAAGAACGCGCCACCCCCATCTCTCTAGGGGTTGATTCCTTGTCCATTCTTCTCAACCATCGTTCTTTCCAACTGGATCCGCTTTCCCTGGGTTTCCGGAGGTTTTGTAGAAAGATTCGGATCCCTGGGTTCAGAATGGAATTGGAAGGTACCCCTAGACTCCCCCTCAAACGCCCTCCCCGCAAAGCGCAGGACCTGATCAAACTTCTGGTATTCTTCCACCTGGCGATCGAGCGGTACTCAGTTGTTCAGCGACGGAACCCTTTTTTGGGAAGACCCTTTTTAGTGGGGCAGCCACCCAAGAAAAGATGGAAAAACAGCGCCACTGAACAACTGAGGGTGCCTCAGGAAGTTGGCGCAAGGCTGGACCAGTTTTTGGTGGAGGGACCTCAGAGTCCTTTCACACCCGTGGGACAAGGATGGCATGGAAGATTCCGTTCAGGTAGGCCACACATGTTGTGTCCAACGAGGGAGGCAGCGAACAGAAGGCCAGAAAGGAAAACGAGGCCTGGTATCCTACTGGGTTGCCTTCAAACCAAAAGGTGGTTCCCCCCCAAAAAGCCACACCCCAACATGCCTGCAACTCGGCCGCACCAAAACTCATGCCAAAGCTGCCACATCGCGGCACAGATAGGCATGCTTCTCCTGGCTGAAGGGTTATGCAATGGAAGAAGACAGTCTTCAAAAGCAAAATCATAATTGATTTGTTAACTTCAATCCATCCCCTTCGGACTGTGTAATCAAAGGTGCTTCCCCTAGTAAGGAACTTACCTCTTGAGTGAAGCCCATGGGTTTGGCTCGAAAAGGAAAACAAAGGACGGGAGCCCGGACAAAGGCGTGGTGAATCCAAAACCAAACCTGGAGGGACATGCGAATGGATCACTCTTTCCTTCAAAACCCAACCTGAGCCAAACTTTTAGAACCAAACCCGAGAGCTTTCAAACCCAATCTTTGGGTCGGGTCTCCTCTTGCAAACCAAAAGGGCTCGGAGTTGGTTCAACCTCTCCTTGATTTGCCGCGCCGCTTCCATTCTCTGCTCGGCAGGCACCGGCCTGCCGCTCGAGCGGGTTCTCGAGAAGGGCTCGAATCGGACCAGATCGATCAGCTGAAGGTGGACCCCGGAGTCATCCACCCCAGTCTTTTTTGGTGGGTGTTCCAAAAGTTTGTGGTGGGTGTACCATGTAGACCACCAATCAATGTGGAACCCCAGTCTTTTTTGGTGGGTGTTCCATGGTGTTCCAAAAGTGGTCTTCCCCGCATTTCACCCAAAAACAGCCCCCGAGTAATAACAGGAGGCTTATTCATCCGAGGTCAACATTTCTCTAAGATGCCGGCTCTCCTCTGTCGCAAATCCTAAGTTGCATGGTGCGCAAATCACTTACATAATTTCTTGAAACTTCGATGTTCAAGTTTTCCCTGATGAGACACCACAGTTCCGATATTTTCCTGCATTCTAAACCTGTGATGCTTTCAACTGCAAACATACCACATGAATTTGTCTCAACATGAAATTTTGTCCTTGGCAGATTAGAGGCAACCTGATCGCAGAAGCCTGCACTTCAAATCAACAAGCAAAGCGCCGGGCATGTCATGCACAAACTGCGTCACGTGCTTCCCCGCCATGTGAAGCTCCTCCAGCGTTCATTGGCCGAGCTCCCACTATTCGATGAGAAAAACGAAGACCTCCCACCCCTAGAACCTGCCTAGAAGGGTTCGGAGGTCCTGCCTGTGAAGAGAGGCAGTGATGAGGCCCAACTTTTTCTCAAGCGGATGTCATGTTAGGGCTTGCAGTGCCCAAAGGCCTGCCGATTGCCATTAGCACGTGGCCACGTCCCCGGGAGGCTGAACCACCCAGCGTCGTGCACGCCAAGTTGCTTTAAAGTGGAACGCGGTGCGAGCGACGCGAGACGCGCGGCTCCGCACACAGATTGATTGAGAAAGTAGTTAAAAGAGCCCCAGCAACCAAGGACTGCTGGCCATGTTCAAAGGCCCAAGTGTCCAATCGCTTCAGGGGATTGAAGATGGGCAACAGCAGTCATTGGATGCTGGAGACGGCCATTTCCAGGCAGCGGTTCTTGCCATCTGTGCAGAATCGGCTTTTCAAGCCGATCAAGTGCAGAAGCAGTCTGCTCAAGAAGGCCGGCGCCCTTTTGTCACCAGCAATTGAAACAGCGGATCTGCACCAATGCGAAGGTAAGCGATACGGAACCATAAACATAGCAGCTATAGCAATCGCAACAAAGCTTGTTCTTCTTCTGGGCTCCCTGTATTTCCCGTTGAACATCACCCCACCACAAGGAACTCACATATAAACTGATGTCACCACCAAAAGGGGAAATATAGGGAACCCGACTCTTTGGAAAAAGCGTTCCCTCAGGCTGGTGCGTGCAGGATCAGAGGATCCAGCGACTTCAGTGGTGGTGCAGCTTCGTATGTACCAGCTCTTCCAGGGACTGTGCGACGTCTTTGGCATCCCCAAGAAGCATGTCTGTATGGTCCTCGCCGAAACCGCACCCGTCCAACTGCCGGCTTCAAAACTTTTGGGGGATCAAGCGGTGTCCAAAAAGCAAACTCCTCACTGGGAACTGGCAAGCGCAAGTACATCAGGGCTCAAGGCACAGCCAATTTCTTGGACATGCAGTCAGCATGCAATGAACGGCCTGTTTACAACGGTGAAACTGCACCTTGAAAGTTTTGGAAAACCCTTAGCTCTTGAGGGCGCCAAAGAACTCAAACTTGCTTGGTAATGAGCGCGTCCTTGTAGAAAACAGGGTTGTCCAGCGCCGCGTAGCCAACTCCGAGCGATCGCTTGACGACGATGCACTTCTTGGCGAGCCACACACCTCAAGCGGCAGAAACCAGCGGCTCGTGCCGAGATGTGGCTGAATCACTTTTTTTGCATCTTGATACAGTCGTTGGACGCCCATTGGCTACATCAAAAGTATCGGTTTGCCATGCTGCGGATTGGTCCCAAGTGCCTCACTCTCCAGTTGCTTTTGCCTACCACGACTCCCACATTGGCCGAGGGTATCCTGGATCGATTTTCTCTTGGGCCCGGGGCGCCCTGATTACTTCACCTGCTGGAGCCTACGTGCCTTGGTTCATGCGCGCATAAGGGCATGAGACGTCACAGCATCTGGGTGTGTACCCGAACTTCAACCAGCTAGCAATTTGGGACCCCCTGTTTGGCCACACGCGAAACAAAATGGGTCTCGAGCTAGGGGACGCCCCAAACAGGTTGTCCTTTCAACTTCCCCTTAAAACAAGCCCAAAAGGGCACCTGTTGCCGCAACAGACATCTTCTTCCAATCCCCCCCTTCTTTTCAATCATCGTTCTTTTCACACACCAGTCGTTTTCACTGGGTTTCTTGAGGGTTTCTACAGGGATCCTTACATTATACACCTGAACATTGCAACTTGTAAATGGTGGTTTCCCTTCATTTTGGTGTGGAAAAAGCAAACAACATGTTTCAACTGGTTGCAACATGGAGATCTTTTAACCAATTTAAGGAGTTCTAGAAAGATTCGTTCGGATCCCTAAGATCCGGATCCCTGGGTTCAGCCACCGGAAATGGAAGGCAAGGTGCGGATCACCGGCATCCCTGCGATGGCGCTGCTGGGGTCTTCCTCGGCCAAGGAGTTCACCTCAGGCAGGCGGCTAGGGAATGAACCCAGGGCTTCCCCTGAAAAATGTGGGGGGACCGCATTTTTAGTTCTTTTTGTTGGCGGTTAGTAACTTCCACTTACCATTTTGGGAACCCAGTTTTGGTGTTACCCTTTTGTGGCTGGTCAGTGGGGAATGCAATCTGCCTCGCAAGTGCCCATGAGGTTGTACCCCAGAAATGAAATGCAGACGTGGCTGAATCACCTGTTTTTTTTTGCATCTTGACAGGTCCTCCAGCACAGAGGTTAGAATAAGGCTACCAACTTTTTTCTGTAGTCTATTTCAGTAGGGGAACCCTCCCCCAAAAAAGGGAAAAAGGGCATTACTGAGGGACCTACGGTAGGGAATGTGAACTCGAATGAACCCATCCCCTTAAAGGAAACTATAGGAGATGGTTTTTTGGGGCCGGTCATTCCATTTCTCCTTCCCTGCGAGAACGCAGCTCGAAAATGGGCACCTGACCAACATGCTGGGATGTTCTCAACTTTGGGCGTCTCTGGAGAAGCCAAGGTCAAACTGGTACCCAGAAGAAGCCACACCATAGGAATGGGTCCGTGAAATGGCAACGGTGTCCTTTTGGCTTCCATTGAAATACCAACTAAACGGGGGTCAAATGATTCACTCATGTGAGAAACCCTCATATGTTTTTTTTTGGGGGGGAGTCCATGTTGTCTTGAGGAAAAAAACAAGGACCACCCACGATTTTCAGGGTCCCTTGACAACGGGATATGTTATCCTTCTGCTTCCCTTCGGCTTCCTTTAGCCGTTTCAACAAGACGGCACACGGACAAAACATAACAGACTTCCTTTGCGGGGATGGCTGCAGCTGAATCAATTCACCATGCACACAGCCCCGGCTTGAGCGACTTTTCGCTCACCGAACTCCCAGCTTGAGAACTGACCTGACGATCAAAACCGAATGGCGAAGGCATGGGTTCAACTGGATGCTACGAACCTCGACTGATGCGAGCCAACGGAACTTGGCTTTGAGAACCAATTTGAGGCTAGGCCCCGAAATGGCATTTACGACCTCAAGATTGAATGCATCAAGATACAATGGGCGTTCGCATGCCTTGTCAACCAAGAGCCTTTTGCAATCTCGATGCCCACCTACCATAGCAACTGCCCAAAAGCTCACAAGTTGTTCACAAGTCTCACAAGTGAAGGCAGTCTAGCCGCAAGACACATTTTCTTGGTTTCGAGTTGCGCTGGTACGATTCCCAAGAAAGCCCTACCGTTCGCAAGGTGGGGGGGGGGTCTAACAAACCTCCGAGCCACAATCAAATCTCCTCTGACCAGCAGGGCTCCCAATTATGTTCCCCTTAAACGTCACCCCACTTGAGGGGGAAAGCTTGAGTTAGATCACTAGAATGGGGATTCGAGGTACTCAAGAACGATCCTCATCTTTGTTCTTCTGAACTGGGAATTATTGCTTCCCAAGTGGACGGCCAACAAGAGTGTTTTCTGTTTGCCTCTGAAATGGAATTGGCGTCCCAGAAAAAAATAGCAAATGTCAACTCCAGAGACTCGGGGAGCGAGATGTCCACCTGGGGCCCCATCGGCTTTTACCATAAGAACCACCCCCGGTGGGTTGGTTCAAGGCAGTCACATCACCAGACTTTGATAAACCCTGGAACCCTTCAAACTAATGAACAAGGGTGGGTTCCATCCCCATGAATGAATGTGCGCCAAGTGAGAACAAAATTCTGTAGGGAAGCATTGGTGCTTGTATTCGCCCGCATTGCTTGGTGTGTGGGTGTGTGCTTTTACCCTCACCAACTAACGTGGAAGTGCAAAACGGCCCTCTCCAAGAGGAAAATAGTCTTTCTACAAAGATCTGTGCACCAAACCATGTTCGCTGGAGGGTAAGTGGTTGCAAGGCCACGGTTTTTCCTTTCCCTGCTCCCTCCGGCTCCCTTCCCGTTTGATCAAACCCGAGGTGCCGTGTCGTTGGCGCCCACCACCAAGGACACATCCACGTCGTCCCAGTCCGAAGGCTCGTTCAGCTCCTCCATCTCCTTCACCTGCCGAGCCCCGGGCCGCAGGGCAGCTCGCAGCTCGGTGGCGAAATCTGCGAAGCCCTGCTAAAAGTGACCAACTGTTAGTGGTATAATGGGGGAAAACCATTAGTTGGGCAAAAGCTAGTCCTAACATCCCTTGGCAAAATGCACCAAAGCCAGGATCTATGGGCATGTTCAACGGGTGTGTTCTTTAGGGAGACCTTTTTGGTTGGTGTTTCGGGGAGACCGGAAAGGAAAACCATGATTTCTGTGGTTCCCATGTTGAGAGACAAGCCCTGGTATTTGTATGTGTCGCATGCTCCTGTGTTCGGGTGTGAGACGCTCCTTAGGAGGAAGAAAACAACAAGCCCTGGTATTTGTAGATGATGGCGGCAAGCTGCCACCCAACATGGCTTCAGTGTTGCGGGAGAAGCATTTTAGGGTGAGCATCTGAGGATTCTTGGAGGGATAACTTTTTTCTACCACGCAAACGATGCAGCTTTGACACCTGTTGGGTGACCGATTCGGTCACATTCTGACAGGAAAGTCCATCGACTTTCGCGAACCCTTTCGTGGATGTGCGCCAAACATTACTGACAACTCGCCTAGTAAGTTGTGCTCAACTGGACCGAAAAGCCTCAAAACTCCAACAAGCTGCTTTTGGCTCGGGTTTGCATTTGCGAACACGTATTCTTGCGGCAATCCTCAGGCCGTGCTTTCCGCTGACCAACTTTGGTCTGTCTGCATTCAACGCACACTGCCAGCAAATACACATGGTTCCTCGGCGCATCCTTCGCGACCTCCGCCAAGCAATCGCAAAGGGCTAAGACCGAAAGGCCTTGCCCTTCTCAATACAGGGACCTTGCAAACCACCCTCCTGTGTCAAAATAGTCGCTTTCCCCCCAAAATGGTGGTCTTTCCTTCTGGCTTCCCTTTAAAGCATCCAACCAGCGTACCCTGAAAACCCCACATGTGTTGGGCTCAGCCTGGTCGTAGGGCACGCCAGCTTCTGCCAGCAGCACGTTCAGCTGGCCAGGCATTCGGCCGGCCACCGGGTGGATGGCGATCTTCACTTCCGTGCCGTTCCTCGGAGCTGCACGCAGCCCTTCCCATGATTCCCTTTTCTAGGTCTTCCAGTAGAGAGGGTAGAATGTCTTTTTTAGTAGGGGTCCACCAAACAAGTGGGTAAAAGGGCACTACCGGTATTATATTTGTTCATTATTTTATTTGTTTGGGGGGTCCTGTATTTCGAGACATTCCCATGCGTAAATTACCAACTCACGTGCCGGAAATGCGGCTTGCTCTCTCGTCCCAGGTAAGCAAAATTTGTTTGCCTACGGCGCTGGAGGCGATTCAAAGCCCGACGAGTCCCATGCTCAGAGATCTGGATGGCTTAAGGAAAAAATGGCCCAAGCAAAACAAGGATCGACCCATTGACACTACATGGGCTCAAATCGGCTCCTGGCTGCTATATACATTCTCCTTTGGCGAAGCGATCGGAACTGTTCTCTAAACCCCGTAGTCCAAAAGTCGGGCACAGCCTGGGGTTTAGGCTCGACTGGCGAGGGCAAGGGCTTGCGCCCCGTTTTTGGGAACCCCGTTTGGTTGGGTTTAAGGGGACGCCAAAACGAAAACCCACCATGTTGGGGGGGTTCCCAAATTCTTGCTGCTCAAGGGAATGTGGGACCCAGGGGACCAGTTGGATGGCTTTCCTTGATGTCAATCCATTTCTTCCATTTGCTTTAGCCCCCTGGAAAAAAATATAATACTTCCAGTCGTCATCACTTCCTTTTATAACCAAGCGGGGAAGATAAACCAAATAGTCTTAAACAAATAGAAGTATTCTAGGGGTTGATTCCCCCTTCGTTTCAACCATTGCTCTTTTCGAAAACCCAGTCGTTTTCACTGGGCTTCTTGAGGTTTTCTAGAAACAAATGAAAGATTTCCCCTTCCCCGCCAATCCGGGCGAGCTGCTTCGAGAGCATCTCCACGAGCTGAGACATGGCATACTGTGCCTTGGACACCGCCACGCCGTACCCTGGCACGATGACCACCTCACAGGGGACGCTAAAATTCAAACATCCATTTCACGTGGTTTCTTTTTGGGAAGGTTAGCAACAGGGCTGTGGGAAATGACCACTTCTGTGATACAACAACAAGGGCCTCCCGAAGACTAACCCCCCATTTGAAGAGGGGATTCCCTTGTATCACAGAAGTGGGGATAAACCCCTTGATCCCACAACCCTGGTTAGCAATGTTAGCAACTACAGGCTATTTGCCACCTAGTCCTGGACAAAATGGCGACCCTTGTTGGGTGTCAGTGGGAAATCTACCACTGTGCGCGGAGTGGTCGTGAGCGGAGCGCCGAGGAGTCGTTCTTTTCTTCCACGCTTCAGGGTGCCCTTTGTTGGTCTTAAGGGGAATTGTGTAAGGAACTTCCCCCACTTCAAGACCAAACATCGGATCCTCATATTCCAAGACACGCCCACATGCCGTTTTGCATTCCCAGGGTCAATTGGGTGTCAACTGAACTAGGCTTGTCTCCCAATGGGACCACGGTATTTACCGTGGAAACCCAGGTGTTTTCTTCCAAAAAAAAACATGTAAAAACGCAGGTATTTGGAGTAGGGGGTAGGTGGCTCCCTTTTGGCTTCCCCCGCACCTTCTTGGCCGTTGCCAGCAAGTCGGCCACATGGTCGTTGTTGGTCTCAGTGACCTCCCCTTCAATCCTCGGAATCGACAGCAAGCCAGGCGATTCAACATGAACACGCCATCCCAGCAATCAAAACTTCCCTGCATAGTAGGCAATTCATGGATACTACTGGAACCACCCTTTTAAAAATAATTGGGATCCACTCAGTATGTGTTCAAACAAGCCTTGGGCTTCTCTTCAAAGGGGCCCAGGACATCTCATTGCAAACGCGTGCCATGAGCCCCCAGCAGATTTTCGGGCCCTCGCCATGGCGAGAGAGTGGCGCGACAAGCTACTTTGAGCAAAGGGGCGAAGGGGAAGTTCTCAGAATGGTGGACCGGTTGGTGTTGGACGCCAAACGGAAACAGTTGCCATTGGAGACCCCAAAAGAATGGTTGGAACTTGAAGGGAGACCATTTGGAAACAGTTGCCATTGGGGTCAAGTTTGAGACAGGCCCAAAAAAGTCAGGATCGGGTCGACTCCGAACTCCGAACTCCGCACTCTGAACTCTGAACTCCGAAGCCGAGCCGCATGAAGTCCGACTTCACCGCCTTCTTCTCCTTGCCGACGATGCCAAGAACCTCCAGGATGTTGCGGTTCATGGCCTGACAAGCGCTCGCACCATGCGAGCTTCTTAAAGGCAGAGGGTTTTGTGTGGTTTCTACTCCGAAAAATCGAGCACATGTAGAACCCTGTGAAGCAGCCGGTAAGGAGCCCGGGCCAAGGTGAGCCTTCTCCGGGATTCCTCAAACGAATGATCAATGGAATGGATGCCTCCTCTTCCAGACTTGAAAGGGGAAAAGCTTCATTGAACGCCATCAACAGCTAGGCGTCCGTTTCGATCAGTCAGTAAACTTTACACAGATTGTCAACGGCAAGCCGGCAAGCATCTGGCATGCTTGCAACTTTGTCATGACGGGGGCATTGTTGCAAGGCCCCTACGTAGATGTCCGGCAATTGGCCTAAGGACGCCGATTTGGGGCTGCAACAAAAGGGAACCCTTTTCGGATGTCTGTTTGTCAAGGGAAAACAAACAGAAAAAGCGAACGACAACCACCTGCTTTCGGGGTCTCGGTTTCCTAAGGTCGCCGAACGCCCAGCCTCGCACATGATCTGGCTCAAAATGGCGCCGGAGGAGCCGATGAGCGCGCCGACAATGGTCAGCCTCGCCGAATCGAGCCAGCTCAAGCGGGCCTTGTTTTGGGGCGGGATCCTATGGTGAACATTAGGACATTGATGTCCACCAACCGCTTTGAAGGTGGCTCCCTATGGAAATTCCCGGCCATTTGGGTGTGTAATTGTTCAGGGTACCGTTTCCGCAGGGGTTAAAGGAAAGCAAAGGGGGCAGCCACCATGTTGCCCCCTCCCCCTCCCCCCGTTTTGAGACAAACCCATTCGGGTACCGGTCTCTCTCCCCCGAAAACGGCTTGCGGTTTACCCTTGAAAATCAACCAAAAGGGGACCCTCAACAAAAAGTCACACCCGTTGTTCGGAGTTGTGTTAAAGGCGAAACCAAGCGACCCCAAACATGTTTAGAGTTCCTTTAAAATCCGACGACCCCATTTGGTCACATTGCTCAGCACAAGGACTACTAGCGAAGGACGCAAGCAGACCTTTCTGCGTGACCTGGTCCCAAGCCCTGAAGCCAAACGTGCTTTGCCACCGTTTTCGGGTTGTTGAAACAAACTTGGCTTAAGTGACAATGAAATGAAAAATGACGCGACCCAAACCGGCAAAAGGTTTGAACACACGGTTGCAACCGAGAAATGAAGCAAAGGACCCAGACTGAATAGAGCGTCTCATATCGCCCACCTGAACATTGCACGCATGGTGTTTTCTCTCAAGGTAATGTGTTCACCAAATTGCATGGGTATGAATTCGGCTTCTGAAGGAAGGAACATACCATTCAAATTCCAACCATTCCAACCGTTCCAACCATTCCATTCCAGCCATTCAAATTCAGAGTTTTTTTTCTCCGACGCCCAAGCTCGCACCGAGCGGCAAGCTGTTGGACAGCACGAAGCCCTCTGCTGCCAGCGCCCAACCAGATGCGCTGTTCAGCAGCGTGATGGCCACCGGCATGTCGGCTCCACCCACCTGCCGGTCGAGAGTCGAGACCCAGCTTCAGTTGGGCTGGGAATAGGTTGGTGCTGGTGTTCCTTGTGGTCCCCTTTGGAGTTGGGACCAGACTAAGATTTGGAGTTGGAGGAACGGGAAACTGGAGAGGCTCGACCAAAAAGCCGTCAGAGTTGAAGTCGGGTGAGGTGCAAGGGAAAAGCCAAAGAGAAATTAGGCCATGGGACGAACAGACCTTGCGCATGGCGATTTGCTTCTTGGACACCTTTGTCACACTGATGGACATGTTGGCATCATGTTGGTCCGTTTGGGGGTATGCTTGCAGAGGCCAAAGACTCTTTCCTAATCAACTGGGCCAAACAACTGTCCTTTTGGTTGTGACCCCACTGGGCAACTAGGTCTTGTCTCCGTGCCAACCATAGGTGGCCTTTGGGAGACATAGATGGCCCTGGTCTAAACCAGTGGAACCCACCTATTCTTGACACCTATGGTCAAAACAGCTATCCAAGCTTGCAAAACTCCATTCTCCCTTTGACCCCCCACCACTGATAAACTAAACTAACCCAAACTAACCAAACTAACCCAACTAACCCAAACTAACCCAAAATAACCCAAGAAGGACACCTATGGCCCACCAATCCAAAAGGCCAAAAGCCAAGGGTTCAACCTTAGTTCCCGGTCCCGGATCCATGGAACGTCCGAGGGCCAATGCGCCTGGGAGGTCACCACCAGGCCCATGCCCGCCGCCGCCGCCGTGCCCGCCAGCAGGGTGTAGAGCTCCATGCCGGGCATGGGGTGCGCCAAATAGGCCCAGAGGCCTCCGAGTGGTAGAAACTCACTTCCGGAGTGGATCGGCCCAAACAAGCACCAGGAGCAGCTTCCCCCGACTTGGTGGTTTGGTGGGAGTTGAACCCCTGGTTCTTGAGGGAGAGTTGGCAGGAGAAGAAAAACGATTCAACTCAAGGAAGGAGTTGGCAGAAAAGAAAATCACAACCACTCACAATCTGGGAATGAGTTGGGAGACAAGCAACAAATCCAACTCATAATCTGGGAATGGTCTAGCTCTGGAGACACCTCTGGTCACCACATGTTGGACTCAGAGCTGGTGACCAACCAACTCTTGGTTTTTGTTTTAGGAAAATAGATGGCACTGGTAAAGGCTAAATGATTAGAACCAACCTGCAAGTGCCATTTTTCTCCACCAAACTCACCTAAAAAAGGCTACCTATGATCCAAGTGGTGTCCTGGACCTTGGACCCCGGAAGATCCCTTGAATCCATTTGTCGCTTGCCAGGGCCCCAAGCTCAGTTCGGCCCATCTCCGGTGGCTGGCTTTGAAACCGACTGCTTTGTGGGACGCTTGCGGTTCACATGGAAAAAGCAGCGGGACAAGGCGGAATGCTACGCCCAAAGGCCTTCCCAATTGGTGGGGGGAGGGGTGCGGGAGGCTTGGTTTCCGGGTTGGTTTAGAGAGAAACCGATCCATGATCGCCAGCAGAGCAGCGCCTAAAGCCAACAGACTTCGCACGGCTGCAAAATGCTGCAAAGTTACAAAGATCTCTATGATTTGTAGAGGGTTTACAAATCGACCTCTCTTTGTTCGCACTGCTCACATGGCACAAAGCGATGGGTGGAGCGATTCCGAGGGCGGAACTTCAGGCCGGGCATCCCTCAAAGCTTGGGTGAACCATGGTGAACCCTCTTCGAGGGAAACTTCTCAAGGCAATTCGCTGCTTGGAGGCTCGGTCCATGCCGAGTTCACAAAACATGTGGGTTGAACACCTTCTTGGATAGTTTTGAAGGGCAACCACACAGGAAAAAAAAAACTAAACTAAAGGCCAGGCCCAGAAAGGGGCCGCTCCCAAATGGCAGAAAGCACGTTTCGCTGACTGGAAATCTTAGAGGAGTCACAAATCTGTGTTTTGTTTCTGCATCGTGGTGGTCAAAAATTGTCCTATCGGACGGGTAGCGGTCCCAGTGTTGAGTGTTGGGAAGGAATCCAGAACAAGAGCCAACGAAGAGACGATGTCGTTCTGCAAATTAGGATATGGAACCATGGGCTTCGGCTTTGCCGTACTTTTCCAACGAAACGAGTACCACCTCTCAACACGGTGTGACATTTAATTGAAAGTGTGTGGACATATGTGGACATCATGTGGCACGGATTGTTGTCCAATCACTTGGCTGTGGGTCAAAAATAGGTACCCAAAATGGAACCCTGGTAAATGGAAACGTGAACTAAAACCTGCGGTCCCCTGGTGGTTCAATTTTGACCCACACCCACTTTTGAGGTGGTCCAACAACCCTCACAGCCATAGTTGACATACCGGAGGTCTTCTCATGTCGATTCCTGGCCTGCTCCAAAGGCTGCAGTCAAAGAGCCGGAGACCAACTTGGTGGCAGCTGCAACTGCGATTCTCGCAATTAAATCACTACTTGGGTATGGGGCAAAATTAAACCACCAGGAATCGGACCGCAGGTTTTGGTCCATGTTTCCATTTACCAGGCTTGGATGTTCCTTGCCAACTTAATTACTGGTAAGTGGCTAGCCAGGGTGAACCCCCCCCGCCAATGAGTGGGTTAGCTTCACTTGGGGAGACCTATAAGTGGGTAAGCAAGATTACCTGACAACGTACCAAATTAGCCGAACACCCAAGTAGGGAGCCCACTACCATCCGGGGAAGAAGCTTGGAAGCTACGGATGCAGGCGACTGCTGGAACGACTTTACAATTTAGCCACACACCGGACAGAATGCGCCCCTTCCACACAGGTTGAAACCTGCAACGGACCAGTTGGGGCGTTGGATGTTAACCAGGTGAGAAGGTCAAGCTTGGCCAGCTTGCCGAGGAATTACGCACGTCCAAAACATGAGGTGTTTTTGTCGAGGCTCGGTTCCCTTTATGGGGTTGGTTTCAAGAGAACCCAAAAAAACAACCAGCTTGGCTTGTCCCAATTTGACCACTCACATTTTGGTGAGCCCACATGGTGCTTTCCTATTTGGGTGTTCCTTAGCCCTTCCCAATGCTCCAGAGTTCCTGGGCTTGAAGGGGTAGGCCGGGCTAGACTTTGTCGAAGGCCAAGCCGTTTTTCGGCATTGAAAGCGCTACCAGTAGCAGAGATGAGGAAGAATAGAACACTTTGCCTAAAGTTCATAATGAGCCTCATCAATTGGTTTTTGCTCCCTCTAGCACTCCTTGCGTGCGGCCGCGATCCTGAAGCCACTCCTGGACCTTTCAAATCCTTTCAATAGGTTTGCCAACCTTGGTCAGAATGGCTGAACCAAGCAAAGCGCTTTCTCGAAGAACCACTGACATCGCGCCTTTCATTTGAGGCTCTAAACCCAGACTACTTTGAGCAGAAGCCAAAGAAAAGGAGAACCAAAAGGGAGTCAGAACTTGGAAAAGCCAACCGCTTTCTATTCCTTGAATTGTCTCAAACTAGGGTTTTTTTTTTGGGTTCCCTCCAAAACCAACCAAAAGAGCACTTGTCGCCTCAAAAAAACGCCGAAGCCCTCCCTCTCGTCCGAGGCGCATTGCCCCCGGGCACCGAGGCGTTGCCGCCCACCAGGCCCTGGAGCTTGGCAAAGGCCACCATGGAGCCGGTGACCTGCGCCAAACGAAACGTTTCAGACTCGGCTGTGGTGAACCAACCGAATGCGAGAGTTGGACATGTTTTTTGGTCTGACCTTCGTGAAGCAAGAACACAGGTTGCAGATTTGGCTGTGGTCAAAACCGTTCTTGGATCCCATTTTGGTTGGTGGGTGCATTCACCCATTTTAGAACCTATTTAAGTAAGGATTGGTAGAAGCAAAGTGCAGAAATCTATGGGAAATGACTTGGTAGAACCAGAGTGCAGAAGGATGACAAAAGTAGTGACGAAGGCCGTCATCCACACATACATCATCCATTGAAAGCTCCTTGTTGGGTTAAGCAAAACATGACCTATTGCCAAGGGGAGAATACTTTATGGAGACTCCAAACTGCCCAAACTGGGTAGGTGAGCCAAACGCCAAACATCCCATGGGGGAGTATTTTTCTTCCCTTGCCGAAAGGGTACACACACCTTCGGAGTTGGTACTGGGTTTTCTTTGGGTAAAAGGAACCGATGGTTCTCATGAGTTGTACTCCCCTTGCCTTGACACACCCTTTTGCAGAGGGCGTGTTCGCCAAAGCTTGGATGGAGGAACCCATGGTTGTTTGGTGCTTGTCCGCACTCAAAGGGACTGTTCATTTCATTTGGGGCCAAGGTGTTGTCTCTGAATATGTGTCGATACAAATGGGAAGCTGAACATCTAGGCTGTTCAACAAGAGTCACAATCACAACCTGGCAATAATCGGTCCCAACCATTTTGGAGGTTCCCCCATTTTAAGACACACCCTGTGCCTTAGAATGAGGGGGACCCTCCAAAATGGGTGGTGTTCCCTTTAATCTTGCTGGTTCCAGCAGGGCATGAGTCAGAATGACCCTGAAAAAAAACACCTCCGCTTTGGTTTCCTAGGGACTCCTTTTTCCGGTTCATTCCCAACACCCGGAACCTCCGGAACCTATTGCAGCGATCCCCAGAAAAAATTGAGCGTTGGTTTTTATTCCCTACAAACTTGCTTGGACATTATTCAAGCTTCCGCGGACCCTTCCGCATCCTTCCCGCGGGCCAAGAGGTCCCTTCCGCGAACTTCCGCGGCACATGTGTTTGATTGTTTGCTTCCGCAAGCCTTCCGCGGGGCATGGTTTACAAGTTTTGCTTCCGCGAGCATTGGCGCAGAAACAAATGTCATTTTAAGTGAGGTAGTGTTCCGCAGCTTGTGTAGGCTTGGGCTCCATTGGGCTACCCGTGCTACGTGGCCGCTTGCCTGCAAACACGGGGCCACCCTTCCGCGGAGCTTCCGCGAAGCTTCCGCAAACCTTCCGCGAAGTACGCCGGCTGTTTTGGCCTTCTTGGCTTGCTGTTGGCATCTGCTCTTTGAGTAAGCGTTACGTTTCTTGTACGCAGCAACACCTTTTCTTCTACTGGAATTGTTTCTCCGAGCTTTTCCATGCACGCACTGAAACATTTAGTTGTATATCAGCCACCAAGCTTCCGCAAACCTTCCGCGAACAAATCCCTTCCGCGAGCCTTCCGCATGCTTCCGCGCGTGTGGCGCGGTGCACATTTTCAATAATAATGTCCCTCTCCCCACTAAATTAGCTTGCGGGCAAAAAAACCGCCGCTCAATTGGAGAAACAAAGCGGGGAACAAACAAACAAACAAAAACACACATCTTTGAGCCGGAGGCGCCGTGAGCGCCCCGATGCCGGAGGCCAAGTACTCGCTGGTCGCGTGCATGGCGTCGGCGCTGCCGCCGCTCGAGGCGTGCGCTAGCGCCGAGGCCACCGAGGTGAGGGAGGCTGCCAGGCCTCGGATTTTTTTTTCCGTCGATTTGGGACATCCCCCGCGCCTAGGGAGGATCTGGTTCCCCTTAAAGGGGGGCCCAGCACTTATCAGAAGGGTTAAAGACCTTGGTATTGCAGCAGAGGTGTCCTTTTGGACCAAAGTAGATGGCACTGGTACACGATAAGCAGAAAAAAAGAGGAAACATGCGGAACCCATCTGTTTTCAAAGAACCAACTAAGCTGACACCGATGTTCTGCAAACGGTTCAAGTTTGCAAAATTCCATGTTCCCTTCTGGGGACCCTCCACCACTGTTGTGGCAGGGAGGATCTGGTTCCCTTTAAGGAACCCTGGTTTCTCAAGAAAAATCGGAGGCCTTGGTTGGTACTTACAGGGGCACTGAAAGGAAACCCACTTCTTGTTTGCCATGGTCTTCAGTTTTGTTTAAACTCGGGCTTTCCGAACAATAAGAAATGGACCCTCAAGAAGACCCCGCCTGAGCAGCCACTGCGATAGCCAAATCTTGGTGTAAAACACTGTGGCCTTCTTGCCGGAACAACCCCCCCAACCCACCCATCTCAATCCAACTAACCAACCCAACCCACCCACCCACCCAGCCCAACCCACCAACCCACCCCACCCACCCCACCCCACCCCACCCACCCCACCCCACCCCACCCATCCCTCCCCTCACGTCCCAGGCAACCGCCCGCCCGCGAGCCGCCCGCGAGCTTCCCGAGCTCTACTTCCATTTGGTCAAGGCCCCCAGGAAAGACTAAAATATTTCCAGTAGTGATGAATTCCTTGAATTCCTTTTAAAATCAACGAGTTGTTCTTCTTGCTAAAGCAAATGGAGGTCTTCGATCCAAAGGGCCCACCAAGGAGTGGAAGGCCGCCACCAGCTGCGGCAAAGAGGTGATCTCCACCTGCTATCGACGCGGGTCGATTCGGGTCGCATGCGGCGGGAGCGGGCAGTTGGCGATGGCCGAATTGCTGGGGTTGCGGAAACTGGAAAAAATGGGAGGTGGCAACAGAAAGCGGAGGCCGTTTTCTAACGTTGGTTGGGGTAACGTGCTTGTGCGTGTGAATTATTTCAACCTGAAAGGTTTTGATGTTTCTCAAGATGGGCGGTTCTCGACTGAAACGACACCGGTTTCCTTGGCTTGGTTCTTGGGCAACTCCAATCTCCCGGTTCCATGCTTATACTTCAGCAATTTGATAGCCTCGCTCCCGTGGATTGGCCACAATCAGGCCCAAGTCTTTGGTTTACACTAAAATGGAGCCGTTAAATTAAAAAAGAAGTGCTCACAGTGCGAAGTCCGAAACGCCGCTCGAAAAAACGAGTCGTTCTAAAGCTGGCCCGCTGAAGGCGCCTGCGAGGCCACGCCGATGCCCAGGCCGGTGCCCGTGGCCAAGACCGTGGCCTGGGATCGGATCGGATTTTTCGGTCTCCCAAAAGGGGCGGTGTCCAACCTCCAAGTTTTGTTCGTCTCACAAATAGGTGTTGTTTCAAAAATGGTTGGTCTCAAAATGGTGTGTCTCACAAGTACATGGTGTGTCTCACGAATAGGTTGTCCAAAGTAGCTTATCCACAAAGATAGCCTGTCCAAAATAGTTTGTTGTAAAAATAGATAGCTGGTTTCAAGAACAGGTTCTCGATTTGGTTGGAACCGCAAATAGTTTTGTCTCTCAAGAATGGTTTGTTTGAAGAAATGAGTTCTCGTGTTTTTGGAGCCCTCCAGATGGCTGGGAGTTCCCACTCTGGGCGCGGGTCCGGGACCAAAAGAGTTGGCTTCCCGTGGGTTTCGGCTCCCAAGCCCAAAAAGGGTGCCCTTGCACACACCCATCTTTGGCGGGTTGGGGGTTGGGGCCTGTTCAGGGGGGGTTAGGGAGGGGCCCGGGGCCTGTGCTTGATGATGTTAATTGGATGCTTCGTCATAGTCTTAAGGATCTTTACAACTGTTTAGTGCAGGTTTATTGGATGTTTGGGAAGGGCTTGTTGGATGTCGCTCTCTTCTCAGTTGTGAGAAGCAAAAGTGAGGAGATGGTGCAAAGGTCCTTTCGGCAAAGCCAAAACACACCCACACACAAACAAACAAACAAACAAAACAAAACATGGCATGCCCACGGGCGTGAATACGCTAGGCGGTCAATTTATGGAGTTGACTTCCTCGCAAAATCCTCCGTTTTTCTGAATACAGGCGTCGTTGTTCCTTATCTCATATAGTTTCGACCTGCCAACATCCGACAAACGGAACTCACTTTGAGCTGGCCAAAAAAAGTCGCGTTTGGACCGGGGAGGTATGGCTTGTTAAACTTTCCGCAAACTTCAGCGACCTCCGGAACATGACATGGAACTGTTTCTTCAAGGTATGCTTCGGGGTATGCTTCGGGGGCTTGCTTCGGGGCTTGCTTCGGGGTATGCTTCGCGGGGGTCCCACTTCCACCCTCTTCAAATCTTGTACACAAGTAAAAAAAGACACACCCATGTGCGTTCGGACCATATGGGGGTGTCCTTTCATGGGACCTGGATTGCTTTTGAAGGTGTTTCTCAACATCGGGGACCCCTTTCAAGTGGTTGGATTCCTTTTGGGTTCCCCTTAAAAACATTCAACTGGGCTTCTATATTACCACGTCCCCACACCCCACCAAAAGAAAACCAACGTTAAAATGTCAAAACAAAAAGACATGTGCAAATCAATCACCAAAGGATCTATCAGAGTTGTGCTTTACAAACCAACAGTAGAGCCCCCGCCCCTCCCCCCCCCCCGGAAATAGGTTGCTTTCCTGTGGTGTCCCTTTTCAACCCAAAAGGTACTGCAAAAACGGGACCAACCTGAGACCCCCACCTCCTTTTGCATTGCCAAGCAGGTGCCAAAGAATCCTTAAGTTTAAAAACCAAAGGGAAATCCAGGGACACAAGCTGCCGAGTAAAATTTAAAGCCACCCTTCAAGGGAAACACACACACGCACACGCAAAAATTGGACCCTTCCAACTCCCCCCCCCCAACCACTGCTTTTTCGACAGCACTTGGGGTTACATGGACAGCGTCGTCGAACCGGACCGGGATTCTCTCAAAATAGAGGTACCCCACCAAAAGGTTGCTTTGTTTTCCTTGGGCTTCCCTTTAACACCACACCCAAACGGCTAGCCTCAACCCAAAGACACACACACACACACACACATCCGGGTGCCAACCTTTTCGACCGGTTCGCTCGCTTCTCACACCGCCGAGCCGCGATCTGCGTGAGCACCTCGGGGCTGGCGCCGTTGGCGTAGGCCAGGCCGAAGGTCCCCGCCAGCGCCCCGGCCACGCCGCTGAGGCCCATGGCGTTCCCGAACTGCGCCTCGGTCCCGCGCAGCGCACGCCGTTCGTTCGCCGCTCGCGGCGTGAGTGGGGCTCGTGGGGAGTCGTTTCCGAGGGGGGGGGGGTTGGTTTCGCGCTTCCCTGGTTAAAAGGCGGGAAGCGCAGCCTCAGGCTACCGTAGGCAAGGGCATTATGTTTAAATCGGACCCCTTGAGAATCAGCTCCATGGCCTCCTTTTGGGCTCCAGTTTTAGGCTTAAGCCCATTTACTTTATCTTGTACCACATTTACTGCCCCTCCTCCCGCTGGTTGAAGACTAGTTGCTGGAACATGATTTTACAGATTCAAAAAACATTCAAGCTGCTCAGCTGTGACTGGGTCAGCCTGCTATCCGATGTATGTGTGTGTTTGGCAATTGAAGGTCGCCCTAACCTCAAGCGACAGAGTGTTTTGACCATGGCTCATTTGGGGCCTTGTCTTGGCGCAAGGCTTATCCAGGGACACCAAAAGAACGCCAATGCCTTTATTCCGTGGGGGGGAGGCATTTGAGTCATGATCCAAGCCTCGTACTAGAGTGGCCTACCCAGCGCCATGTGAAGAAAACTCAGAAGGCGGATATCCGCTGGCCCCAGCGTTCCATGAATTCGCTTGTGGCTTATTTGGAGCCAACCCCCGCGCTCCCCCCCCCCCCCCGTTTGCGATGCAAGGCACGGTCTGTTGCGAGCTCAAGCCACTGATGGCACCGATGCACATCATGGAAGCCACCAGGTACACCATCTGGCTCTCCTGGATTCTCTCATGCCCGTTCCCCTCGCGAAATGGGGGCTTCCTCATAGCTTCCCGTATAAGACCAAGAGGCTCCCCCCAGAAAAGAAGCCAACATGCGGCTTTGGGAAACTGCGCCCCAAACTAAATATGGGCAGCCCGCATTGACAAACCCATCCTGTTCCCCTCCAAAACTGATCTGAATCCACACATTTCACCAAAAAACACCCCCTCACCTAGGGTCAAAAGTGATCTTTCACACCCGGAACCACCTCGTAAACTGGGTCTTCCCGGGCTCTAACCCCATTTTCTGGCTGAGTCTCGCCCGCCAGATCCATGTAGCCATAGTAGGACCCCGCTGCATAGAGCCCCACAAACATCGCCGCCGGCACAGCGTAGAGCTCCGGGAACTGAGACACCTCGAGACTCGTTCGAGTCGCTTCCCTCGAGGGCTTGGAGTGGCTTGGAGTGGCTTGGAGCTGTTGGGGCGCAGACCCCCATTTGCCCGAACACCAGTTCTCGCGCGCTTCCCGAAAAGTCGGCGTGACCAGGTGGTTTTGGGATTGATTCCCCAGTTTCTTGGGCTCGGCGAAGCAGAAGCTTCTTTGAGATCGGACGCAGAGGGAGGTGCAACCAAGACATGGAATTCCCAATCTTGAGCCCCCCCCCCACTTTCCAGGATGCTTCGGGAGAGGAATCGATCCTTCCGGTCAAGCGACATCTGTGTCGCGCTTGAACATGTCGATCATGCGCCGAGTCATCACGAAGCCTCCGCCTGAGGGTCAATCCACCAGTTGCACCAACTGGATGTGGAACTGGATGGCACAATTCCCTTTCTTGTGGAAAGTGAAGGGAATGATAAAACCAGAGAAGTTGTGGCATCTACTTTCACACACAGAGTCAAAGGAAGGATATCTGCATCTAGGCTGGGACTGTCCCTCTCCCTTCATCTACCCGAATGTTGATTCTGGCTCCTTCGTTCGGCGCACTCGGCGCCAATCATCTTACTAAGTCGTGGTTTGAAGCTGGCCTGGCGATTGTACCCAGTGGTCACCTGGGAAGTGAGTCATGGCGCCAAACCAGAACAGATCCGTGCAACCTCATAGTGAATTTCGAGCCTCAGCAGCGAATCGAATTTCCGTGTCAAGGCCCCCCGAAAAGGGCCCCCCGATCCCAAGAAAAACCTAATAGCGGCTCATAAGGCCTGGCTCGGGGCTAATAGGAGGGCTGCTGGTTGTGGGGGTCCCCTCTTTGGGGGGTTCCTGACCATGAGAAAGTTGGAAGGCGCTGCTTTCGCACGTAGCGGGTCAGGCCTACGTTGATCATGGACACCAAAGCTGCCACTGCCGCCAGCCATTGTGGGAGAGTCTCCGGCATGTAGCCTATCGAGTGTAAGGCCCTTCCGCGGTTTTTCCGCAACCTTTACTGACGCTCCGAGCGGAGCGTGTTCGGAAGCCAGCCCTTCCTATCCGTCACTTCAAAATGGATCATACTTGCGTTTTACATGTAACCATATTGCAAATAATACATCCACATACGTAATTTCAATTGTTAAATTCTGAATAATCCAGTCACAAAGCTCAGCAAAGCATTTGCATGCATTTGCGCGCTGGTGCACAAGCGATAGTAAAACACATACTCATTCATATCGCATATTCATTTCAAGCGTGCAAATTGAAACATAATATATCTTATAGCGACGCGCCTCAAACTTACAGCTTCCACCTGGCTGCTTCATTTTGCCGTCCTGTGTCAACCGTAGCAAAAAGAGATAGCAAACGGAGGCGTTGTACAAGCGCCTGACTCTGTCCATTGCATGGGGCAATCACCTGGTCTGTACCACTCGACTATTTCAGGCAACTTACGTCAAATGTCAATGGTGGGCAAGTGGAGAGTCAGTTAGCACGCAGAAACTCAAGGACGAAGACCAGTTTCGCTGCCTATCTCAACAAAATAGCACCCACCTCGCGCGCTAACTGTGTGCTATGGACTGTAAGCAGAACGAATGAGGTATATACAAGGCAATTGAAAGCTACTGTTGTCACGCCAGCACTCTATAGTATTGGCGCTCCGCACGGAACAGCACAAAGGAGACGACAAGCCCCTCCGCAGACTGAGGTTGCACATGCCAAGAAAGCAGGAGGATTTCCCAACAGCAAAAAGCAAGCACAGGCAGCAGTTGCTCCGCCGCAACATGCTGCGAAGCACCCGATGCAAGAGAGAGCTCCTGCACCATTGACTGCGCATGAGAAGATGCGATGCAGCAACAAGCCAATTCATGGAGCCCGTCTTGCAGCGCCAGGGCGCCGGCAGGAGCACACTCAGCGTTGCCCATGTGGCACATCCAAAGGGACTGGGCGCCGCTCAGAGCAATTGCCAACGTGGAGGGCCTTTTGGGGAGGAGCGGGGACCAGGGCATTGCTCCGGGGGAACTTCATATCTCTCGAAGGACCACATCCCTGTCAACGTTGACCGTGATGCCATCCCCCAAGAGCGCTTCAATCTCATCCCACGCTGCTGCCCGGAGCTCTGGCGCTTCCGGGCTTGCTGCGTCAAAGGCATCCCTGCTGTCGCACTTGTCCGTGACCAGTGTGATGCCGACGGCCGAAGCACGTCCTATAGAGACAATCTCCTGCAACCAGCTGCGATACGGGATTACACCATTGGTGGCTGAGGTCATGCTGTTGGCACTCCAGTGGGCAATGCACACCTCAGATTGTAGATCTGCCTCTGACAGAAACATGAGCATTGAGGAACTCGGGTTTGCTCGAAGACCAGCCCTTAATCCCACAACAAGCAGGGAACTTTACAGTTGCAAGCAAGACGCAGGAACTTTCAAGAGACTGGGCTCCAAGCTCCCAGCTTGGCCTCATGGCTTCCTCCAAGGCTGCGGTGGCCATTTGACATGTCCTTGGTGGTGAAATCGGCTCTCAGAGACTGCGGGAACTTCATTCGCCAAAGCACCAACACCACAGGGCATTGCGCATGCAACAAAGGCCACTGGTCCACATGCCATTGCTGCGCAAGGTTGGAATGCGGGAGCTTTCATACACATAGCGATGCCCGAGCAGCACACTGATAGGAAACACCCGAGGCAAGCAACTGCACCCAAGGCGTGGCAAGCAATGAGTTGCGATAGCAGGATTACAAGGAGCACACGCATGGCTCCCAGTCGATGCACACTCTTGACTACTGCCTGCGGGAAGCCAAATGCTCCGCGAACAAGCCCGCGGATTGCGAGAACCTTCCAGCCCGCAGCAACTTCAACGCCGCCGCCCACATTCCAAATCCATTTCTACGGCTCCATGGATCCATCTTGGGCGTGTCCTTCTTTAGACACGACCCATCGATTAAAGCACCAGCGGACCGCAGATTCTAGTCCTTGCTTGCCAAGGCTCCAAGATCAAGGTGCCTATTTTTGACCCGCACCCATTTTTTAAGGTTTACCTCTCAAACCAGCAAAAAGAGAGCCACTGTGTCCCTCAAAAAAAGAAAGACACAATCCCATATTGCGACTCCCCCTGAACCGAAACGGAAGACGAGAGATGAAGGCGCGCCTCCGCCCATCAGCAGGATGCCGCCCACCACGGTGAGCCCAGAGATGGCGTTGGTCACCGACATCAACGGCGAATGCAAGGCGGGAGACACCTCAGCGAACTCCTGTCCGCTCCAAATAAGGTCGTTCGTTGTTGACCCCCTGCCTAGAGTGACTAAGCCACCAAAAGGAGGGGCTCAAAGAATTGAGGCAAAACTGGGGCCCCTTCTTCCTCAAAGGTTCCCCACTGGCTCTGCCAACACTCCCCCCCCCCCCGCCGGCCCGGCACCGCCGCGGTGTTCGGTCAAAGCTGCGCCGTACACCACCTGCGCGCCACCGATCAGCGCGAGCATCAGGGTGCTGAGCATGGTGGTCATGGTGGCCCCGGCGGTTCCTGGCGCTACCCGGGCGTTCCGAGCCGCGAGACAAAGCAGCAGCCAACAAGTTTGCTACCTGACCCCACGCTTTTTTGTGGAAAAATCGGTCCTTTGTAAACTTGTACGGTTGGTTCCTGCGGTGTTGCGGACACCAAGCTATACCCAAGCCAGAAATGTGATGTGTGGCTCCCGTATTTGGGCCTTGCCCCTCTTTTGGTTGGTTTAAGGGGAAGCCAAGAGGAAACCAGCCATCTTCGGGTCGCTATGAGGAACTCCCAAATGAGAAACCGATTCCCAAGCAAAATGCCAAAACCGCGTTTCTCCAAATCTAGTGGTACCCCAAAATTCAGTTTTCCTGCGGTTGATGGTGAAACGGTAATATCACCTTCTAAATTCATCGCGATGTGCGTGCTTATTTTTTGGGCGGGATACCCGGGAAACTGAGAACCAAACATTTTGGGGTGGCCCCAAATTTTAAGAAACTCCCGAATGCAATACCCAAGGCAACCCTAAAACCGCGCAAGTAGGGCTCATTTCACATACCCACCAAAATGGGGTCCAGCTTTTCCTACGGACTCACCAAATGCTGCACAAAACCCACCAAAGTACGAATGACACGCAAAAATCAAATTCCGTCGGGAGTGGTCTTGCTACCCATGTGCACAAACCCAACTGTTGACCATCAGTATACTGCTTGATTCATCGGCGCCACCCATCACTCAGGTCTGGTATCTGCCCCATTTCCAGCAAACTTGCTTTCCAGAAAACCATAACAATGCAAAAAGATCGATGGTTGGAAAGAATTAACCAAAGGGAATCCTTCACACCCTTCTAACGATCCTCATTTGTCCAACTGAACCCGGGTAGGCGTTGTGGCGTTGTTTCTTGCCCACTTGGATCCCTTCCATGTGAGCCCCGATCAAAATATAGTGTTACCCCTTGAAAAAAGCATGGGAGCATGAGTCAGTTTTCTGGTTTTTCGCAGCGCTCAATGATAATTTCATGTGTGCCATGGTCAGAACTGAGCTCCATATGTGGGACATGGGCATGGCTTCCTGGGTGGGAATGCATAATAATAGTTGTATGAGTTCCCTGTATGCAACCAAGGGCTCCTTTAGAGGTCTTCCCCATGTAAAAAGTACCCCACAACTCTTCACCTACCGGGACTTTGACCATGACACATTTGGGTCTTCCTTTAAACTAACCTAAAAATTGGGCACCCTCAAAGCATCGACACCCCGTGGCCCGTGGGCTGCTTCCCTCGCCTGCGAACAGCAGCGCCACCACCACGAAGCAAACCAACGCGACGGTGGACGAGGTGCTCTGGAACGACTCCTGCCATTCGATTCGCTCGCGCACCGAAAGCCGCAAGCGCTTGCTTGCTCCAAAACGCGAATGAGGCGAAGGGAAGAATCGGTACTTGTCGGAATTGCTGGAAGTCGGCAACTTGGGTATATGACATGCGGCATATAATTTGCAAAACTTGTATCCCTTGCGAATTGGGGGAGGAAAGCTACAGGGGTGTTTGGGAGTGCGCCCATGGTTGGTTTCGAAGGACTAAAAGGGAACCACCATTTCCGGGTAATTATGGTTGACCAGCAAGCCCGGGAAAAGGAATATGCAATCTCAAAATAGGAAATCTCTGTTAGACGATAGTCTTGGGGCAACCAAACTGGAGGAGCACAATTTGTGGGAACGCTGGGTCACAATCAAAGCGTATCAAAACAAAGTGGCCGCACGGAAAGCTGGCTGGGCCATCCCCTTAACGCCACGGGTGAAACCACCAAAAGTGAAGAATCCTTGCAATGGGACAACCCAGAAGTAAAATCAACCGCTCTGTTGGCGGCTTCACTCGGACCCTTGACATGGCTCGAGCATGGCTCGAGCCTCCTCTGGAGTCAGCTGCACGACAGGCTCTTCCTCAACCACTTCGGCCTCCTTCGCGGAAAAATGACATGCTCTTGCAGCTTTCAGCTGAACAAACAAACACGCGACAGTCCCGTTTTGCCATTTGGTCTGGTGAAACAGTGCTTGTCCAAATGGCCAAATTGCACCTGTCATATTGCCATGGTCAAATTCCACATGTGAGCCATGGTTGTGGTTCCCTTTCTAGGAAGTCGTGTTGTTGTCTCACTTCCCCATCAGCAGGGCCTATGACCACGCCCCCCAACCAAGTAAAGGAATCGGCTGTTGGCAACATATCCTTTCAGACGCCATTTGAAGGCGCCAAGGTGTTCATGCGTTCACAATCTCAAAGTCACTCGCATAGAGCTGGAGACAAAAAGGTTGCCCTCTCTCTCTCACTGGCACCTGGCACCTGGCAGCTCCCAAGCGGACACCGATCTTCCAGGTACCCTCCCCAGACATGCTAATGTTCGTGGAAGAGAGGGTCAGCTTTTTCTAGGGGTTGATTCCTGGTCCATTCTTTTCAACCATCGTTCTTTTCAAAAACCAGCTGTTTCCCACGGGTTGTTGATGGTTTCCCGAAAAGAAGGATCCCTGGAAAGAAGGGGGAAGGTACCCCTAGACTTTTGGGACCTTTACTAAAAGTGGACCAAAACGGGAACGCAAAAGGTCTCAAGAGCTCGAGGCGCTTTGGGCAACATGTGACACGTCGCGCCTCTTTCTTGGGCGGGGCCTCAACCTGGGGCGGCGACCAGGGCCAGGTGACGCTTCCTTCCCCTCAGGTCCGGGTCTAACGCGCTGGCGAATTCCTGACAAAAGCCAGGGGCTGGCTGAATTTGAAATCATATAAGACACACCCATTTGTTAGAGCAAATCCATTTTGGGGGTTCCCTGAATTGGGGAACTTTGGGTGGACATCAAGATGTGGATTCATGTTCACTGACCATTTGGAAGGGGGGTCCTATTCAAATTCATACCCAACTGCCCCCTGCAACACTGCTAAAAAGAAGCTCATAACACCTTTCAGCACAGCTTCAAAGTGCTGCGGGACAACATCGCAGCATCGGCCCCAAAATCCAGACCAAACTTTCGAAGGTCTTCCCATATCAAGAAGGCGGCGACCCCCCGCCCCAAGAAAAAACAAGAAACGGGGGGATTCCCAACATATTGCGCTCTTAAAATTCATCAAGATGCTTCTGCCTGAGTCAGCAAGAAGATTTGCTCCAGCAACTGGGCGTGTCTTGTTTCAGGGAATCCCGACAATGGATTCGGACGTTCCTCCTAATCTTCCTTTAAACCTTTTAGCCCAAAAACGGCTATATTCAAAAACAAAAACACAGACACAGCTTTAAACCAAGCCCAAAAAGCTCATTCATAAAGACACTCATCCACATGGAACCCCCTTGCTCCCACCCCAAAAGAACAAAAACCCGCCGAGCGCGCGCTGAGCCATCGATCGCTGTCCGAGGCTCGGCAGAGCATGGACCCGCGGGTGGGGACCTCAAGGCGTTGCCTTGTCCCTTGGGCGATTTTCGTTTTTTGGGTGGACTCGAAGGGAAACCAGGAAAACCACCAGGACTGCACCACCAGCGGATGCCGGGCAAATGCATTTCCGTGAAAACCACCAGGGCAAATAGATGGATTTCCCTGGCAGCTGAAACCACCAGGCCCAGGAATCGCCATCGACTTTTTTTCGGCCAAAGCAACAAAAAAAGGACACCAATGCCTGCGGGCTTCTTATTTTTGGTGGATTCAAAGGGAAACCAACAGGAGAAAAACAACAGGGAAATATGTATATATATATATATATATGGAAAAACCCGTGGTTTCCAATTTGGTTTACCCTGTTGGGCGATCTGGTTTTGGGATTCCAAGAGAAACCAAAATTGGACAGCCACAACATGTGTTGGGATGTTCTGAAAAATTTGCAAACCCAAAATCATCTCAACCGACGCACATCCTGCGTGAGAGGTGGGCGCAAGGTCCCCCAGTTCGAATTTAGCTTGCCCCATAGAAGGGTAAAGGTAAATTAGACCCAAACCTGGGAATTTGAGGGGTCCCAATTCCATTCTGGGGGCAGAAATCAAAGCGCAGCGTCCCCTCCATGGCGCGAACTCCACCCTTCTGGAACCCACCAATCCCTGCGTCGTGCAGCCTGAACTTCTGAACCCCAACGGTGTCGGATGTCAAACAATCATTGGCCAGAATGTGTTTAAGCCAAGCTGGTCAAACTTTGAACCATGGTGCAAACATGTTCAAGCAGGTGGCCCAACCTTTTAGTTCTGCTCAGATTGTGCATGTGGTTTACTTTGGCTGTAGTTCATGTGAATTCCTGTCTTGCTTTGTTGGTTCAAAGCAAATTCTTCTGAAGCCCTCGAATGCCTCAGCCCCGAGACCCTCAGGCCAGGCACATCGTCCCAGTCGACGAAGAAGTAGTTCTTGGGGCCCATGGAGCAAAGGAACTTGGCCATGTTGTTCCCGAAAAGGAAGGAGGCCTCGACTCTCCGTTTCCGTGCCCGAGAAAGGAGGAAGCGGCCGATTCGAGTTGACCAATTTGGCGGAAAAACCGCGGCAAAACCATCCAAAACGCGGGGGTTCTTGGAAATGCCCTCCCAAAATCCAAGATGGGAGGAAAACGGCCTTCCAGTACCTTTCAGGACCCAAGTTTGTGCGGTAAAGTTTATCCGACATTCGCGTCAGACTTGCGCCTGATTTGGCATGCGACTCGGCATGTGCTCGTAGAGGGACAGGCCGATGTGCGTCACCTTGTTGTACTCGTACACCTCTCCAGGCCTCATGCATAGCGTTAGCCGGCACAAAGTACGCTCACAGCTAGCACAGTGTACAGGTAAAAACAATACTTTTTCAGAGCTGTTCACACATGTGTGGGGGGTGGCCAAGTTTATCTAAAATCCCACACTGCAGTAAACATGGATGGAAATCCTTCCGTAACCCTCGGATTGCTCAACTGAAGCGCCTAGAAACCATCAAATCAAAGACCACAAGGAGAAAAGAAAAAAAAAACACCTGCCCGAGGCACTTGGTTGTCTCCACATTGCCACCTGTCTCTGCGGCCAGGTCAACGACAACGCTGCCCGGCTTCATGCCATCAATATGCTCCTGCAACCCACATGTGTCAAGGACCCAGGGTGGCCTTCCCCAGAATAAAGGTTCGGTACGCAAAGAAACACGCACGCATGGCTATACAGAAAGTCTCAAGGCGAACCGCCCTCTGACCCTTCGAACACTCGGTTGCGAAATCTGCTCCCCTGCTAAAAGTGACTAACTTCTAGTGGTTTAATGGAAAACCCCTTGGTTGGCAAAAAGTTAAAGTCCTAACATCCAAGCAAAATGCAACAAAGAACACATTGATTGATCTTTCAGGACATCCCCATCTCGCCAAGAAAAAGGTGCACGCGTTTTGCTGGCCGAGCATGGCCACTTGGCAACGGGGCCAAAAGAGAGACCTGGACCCAACTGGATTGATTTCCCCGGCCAAACTCAAAACTAAAATTCATTCGCCTTGAACCACGAGAAACATTTTTGGCGCTGGCTCCTTGGTCAGAAGCTTCGGCGCAGGTCTGCCAGGGATCAAAGCCGTGGTAATGACCTCAGGACTCATTGCCCGCCACCTCACCCGATCACCCCAAAGCTTGGTCAACGTGACATTCTTCTCTTTTGGTTCACTGCCAATAGTGAGGGGTTCAAGGAATCCACTCGATGTGGGAAGGGAGATTGCTGAAGCTGGGATGTGTCACTCGCACACCTATGCAGGAGCCTCGTCGCTGCAAAGGGTGCTACACGAGCACGTGTGGCTTCTCAAACGCCCACGATGATTCATGCATAAACAGATATTGTTTGCTCATCATCTTGCTCGTCCCAGTGGTTGCCAGTTGCTTCCAAAAGCTGCATGAACAGGCATTCTTACTTCTTATCCCTGCCCCGGCCGGAAAAAGAAAGCAAGAATGGTGTGGTTTCCTGTTGGAAAGCCGTTCGCTTAAATCACATCCCGACACAGGGACACAGGGTGGGCAGTCTCCCAGCCTCAAAAGTTTCAATGGACCTGAACCTCGAGCCGCGAGCACCAAGCAAGGTAGATCTCAGGCAACCTACCACAAACCGGGCTCCAAATTCAAAGCAAAACCATTTTGACACATTGAATTCCCCCAATTCAATGTTTAATGTTTGGGCTCCCCCATTTCAAGACACAAGCATTTTCCGCCCCGGCTTCCGACCGCCCGACGTTTCTTCTGGCCGAGGTACGATGTCGCAATCGGCACACTGCTGACGGAAGAGCTCCATCTCCGCGTCGATGAACTCTTTGGACATCTCTTTGGCGTAGCCGCCTGACGGCGGGTGGATCCGGAGCCACGGGCATTTTTTTGTTTTTCCCTTTCCCTGAGGTGGCTAGGTGTTGCGGAAGTGCAAGCGATGCAAGTCTCCACTGTACCCCTCTGCCCGGGAACGCTCCAAACTCTCAATAGATCCCAAGACTCACTAGTCAGTAGCCAAAACATGGGGGGGTACCTGAAGATTCTTGCACTCCGGCCTGTGCCGGAGCCATCCTCCTCGATCTTGACTTCCAGAAACTCACCTTCGGGCGCATCGCGAAAGGCAACGTGAAAGCTGCAAGAGATAACAGCGGGGTTCCGTTGTGTATTACCCCCATGGGGAGGAACAAAAACAAAAAACACAGGTGCTTCATTTCCCCGAATTGGGGGCGGTTAACGATTTTTCGTGTCCCAGAATCACACCCTTGCCAAAACAATGCTTATTCACGCCGCTTCGAATGCGCAGTGCTCCCAAATCTGTCATGTGTGTGTGTGTGTATGTCTACGTGGGTGTTTGTGTGGGCACCCGCTTCCACAACCAAAGCTTGAAAGTACACATCCTCTCTGGCTGATTCTCGGAAACCTACCATTTGCTCATTTGCTCTGTTGGTGTTGTGGCCTTTCTGGCCATCCTCTGCTCATTTGCCATCCCTAAAAGCCAGTTCTTCTTCACTTTTCTTTCAGTTGCGTTTTCGCCCCCCGGAATAAACAAAGACATATTTCCAGTAGTGATAGATTCATATAGATTCCCTTCAAAACCAACAAGGGAAAGTTCCCATATGTTCCCATGCATTCAGCTCCGACTGGCCTCCAGCCGCCACCACCTGCTCTCGGGTGGCCGGGCGAACATCAAAGGCGCGAACGACGCAGCCGAGGTTCTTCGCCTGCCTCGGCCACGGGTTCAATACCATACGGGCTCCCAGGATACATTTAGCCAAAACAATCACCCAAAGACCTGTTGAGGCGTTTCCCCACTTGCCGAGCGGGAGGTTTGTGGAGGCACATGATATCCTTTCAGGAAGCTTTTTTAACCAGGCAAAACAAGGCTGCGACAGCTCGAGGCCCAAAAAAATACGCCCCATGGCCCAAACATCCCCCTTTCGCGGGGGTTTCAAGAGGCGCGAGGCGCTGGATGGCGGCCAAGCCAGCCACTCCGGCTCCGATCACCAGCACCTCCCGCGGAAACCACAACTGTCGGGAGGCTGAAACAGATACTGTGGATATCTGTGTGGATGGTGGCAAAATCCATTTCGCCACCACTTTGACACTTCGGAAACCATAACGTTTCTTGGTATTTACGCCGGGCAATCATTCTCCCAGAAATTCTTAGGTGGTGCAGGACTTCGTCCATCCACAGTAGGGGTGTCTTAAACTGGGGGACCCCCAACCTGGTAAGCTTTCCCTTTGGTTTCCTTTCAAAACCGCCAACAAGGTACCCTCAATAAAGCACACGCCCATTTTTGCTGTGCGTTTGTCGCTAAATCGTGTCCCTTTGGTTTCCCTTGAAACCAACCTAGAAAGTGTACGGAGCCTCAAGGAAGCACAAAACCCAGAGTATTTATTCCAAGGGTGACCAAAACCCCGGTCGGTTCCAGTTCAACCCCCAGGTTACGTTTGGCTTCGGAGGAAAACGGGCGCTTGACATTGTCCGGAACAGCGGGACAGGGTGCTGAAAAAAACGGTTTATGACTTCCACCCCCCCCTTTTGGCGGCATGGAAGTGTCAAAATCGCGGGGTCCATGACCAGCCCTAAAGTAGCCCCATGTTTTTGACCATGGCACATGTGCGATCTCAAAATGATAAGACCCCTTCTGGTTGGTGGTCGAACCAAAACGAATAAAATCATTCTTGGGGGTGCCCGATTTTCGATGACATGTGGTCCAAACTCCGGCAAGTCATGTTGCCCCTAAAATTACGAAGCTTGCCCCAGGACTTGGGAAGTTTAGAGTTCGGCCCCTGGTTTTTGTGGTTGGAAGTTAGAGCTCGTCCCAAGTTGTTTTTCTTCTTTGGGCTTGAAAACTACTCCAAAACCCATTGGCATGATGTTTCACCCAGATTTATGCCCCATTTAATTGTGAGGGTATCCCCCATTTAAAAGCCGCACGCCCAATTCAACAAAAAGGACGCCCAGTTGGATCCGAGCAACATCCTAGGTTCACATTTCAAGTTCCAACCCTCAACCTTGAACTAACCTAAATCAATCTGAACCAACCTAAAACTAAACTACAACCATCCTACTTGACCATCTTGCCCATCCTACTTGACCATGTTAACCATCCTAAAGCCACCACCTAACCATCCAAACCCCCCTAACGCCCATCCCATCTCCATCCCCGCCTTGGCCGGATCCACCTTGCCCGCGGCCGTGAACTGGCCCGCGCAGAAGCGGCCGAAGTGGTGGCTGGCCTGCGCGCCACCCGAAACCGCAGTGGTCCGTCAAGTTTGATTGGGGACCTTCCGGTGGACATTCTAGGGGTTGATTCCTTGTCCATTCCTTTCAACCATTGTTCTTTTCAAAAAAAAAAAAACGCCGTTTTACCTGGGTTTCCGGAGGTTTTCCAGAAAGAAGGAGCCCTGGAAAGAATGGGGAAGTTACCCTGGAGACATCAATCTTCTTGGACATCAATTGCTGGGTTGTTATACTGAGGATGGACCAAATTCTGCACCTGGGATGGGTGACACGTTATGCGTGCCGGTTGATAAGCCACCTTCCAGGTGCAATGAACTTCCGCCCTTCTTCAAACATGTTCAAACCACTGTTGTTGAACAGCCTCCTGTCGGCTTCTCTTTAAAGGGGGTCCAAGGTGGGGCTGTTTAAACAACTTTTGCCCAACCCTTGCCCACTTGAGGGACCAACAGGATGCACATGATTTGTCCTTCAGGTCCAAGGATCCCATCCAGGAATCATTGGGAGCGCAAATCAAGGAGCCCCAAGAGATGCCCCGAGTCAACGGCACTAGTCAAGGCATCCCAACTTTTTTTCCACCAAGGCACGGGGGAATTCCATGTCTCACTGGACCCCTTCGCTTCTCGGACCCATCTACTAGCAAGGGGGTCAAATCTCCAAACCACCAATCCAAGCCGCTGAAGCCAGCCGATCTGCAGTAATGCAAGGGCCTGCCTCAACGACTGCGCGGTAGCCTGCGATGTTGGCCTGGGGACAAGCAGGCGCAGCTTCCTTTTCTTGATAGTACCACCCTTGGGAGGGTCATGAAGGGACACCGAACCATTTCGCAGGATCCCTACTTCAAGATGAGCACGCACATAGGCACACCACGCACAAACAATACCTGGACCTGTGGTGTCAACCTCCAAAACTTGCCAACATTCGTGTCCTTCTTCGAAGTGAAGGCAACATTGAAAACCCTTTCCACAATGTGACTTGCGTCAAACAAATTCCAGGCTCTCAAAATTAGGAAAGCTCCCATGCCATCCGCTCGTGATAGGCTTTTCGGCTGGTTGAGTCTTGATTCCATATACCAAGGTGCACTTTAGGTACACAGCCGCATGATGTGGGGCCACCCCCACATCATATGGCTGTGGCTCAAAATCGTGAAGCATTTGGTCTTCAAAAGGAAAACCCGCCAATTCGAAGGGACCCCTTTGAGCAAAATGAACATCCAACATGGACATGTCATATATATGTATATATATATATTATATATATGTGGTACCCCCCCAGTACCCAGGTGCTGCTGCATCATGTATCAAAACAATTGGTATTTACAGTGTATTTTGATTGAACTCATGCATTTTCTGCAAGGCCATTTTGTGGACCAAAAAACAAAACGCCAAAGAACACAAAAAAAAACAATCCTAGCCCCCGCCATGGCTGGGAATCTTTTTGGGTTTTTTTAACCGGGTTGGGTTGGGTTGGCTTGGGTTGGGTTGGGGTGAGGTGGGGTGGGGGGTGTGTGTGGGGTTGGGTGGGGGTGGGGGTGGGGGGTGGGGGGGGGGGTGTGGGTGTGGGTGGGGGGGTTGGGGGGGTGGTGCGTGTGCGTGTCGGTGTGTGCGTGTGTGTGTGTGCCTACTACACATGGAATTCTTCTTTCAATCGACCACTACGACACAATTCTACGACGGCGCGGCGCCACTAGTCAACTGGTTTGCTCCACGCCTGGCTGAACGAGATCCACCCACCAACAAAGAAAGAGTTTGAGTCCAGGGTGCAAGCGTTCGTCCAGGCCTACAACAAAGTACCCAAAGGTGACGCCGAATCTCTGTCTAGGGAAACCAAGCAATCACGCTTGTTTAGCAATCAAAAACAAACTATTCACTAGGGAAGCCAAGCAAGCACACCTTGCAGAATTGCTGCTCTGGCATTGTTTTCATGCAACGGCTCTAATTCGGTGAGGCAAACTCACAACGAATTCCGTGCACATGCAGCCTCATCGCGGGAATCAGCTCAGTCCTAAGCCATCAAGTGACATGACAGCCGGAGGGGGAGGAAGAGGGAGAGAGGGAGAGAGGGAGAAAGGGAGACAGGTCTGAGTGTGTGTGTGTGGTGTGGTGTGGTGTGGTGTGGTGTGGTGTGGTGTGGTGTGGTGTGGTGTGGTTGGTGCGGTGTGTGGGTGTGTGTGTGTGTGTGTGGGAGTGTGGGTGTGTGGGTGTGTGTGGGTGTGTGGGTGTGTTGGGTTGTGGGTGTGTGGGTGTGTGGGTGTGTGGGTGTGTGGTGTGTGGGTGTGTGGGTGTGTGGGTGTGGGTGGGTGCGTGAGTGGGTGGGTGGGTGGGTGTGGGTGGGTGGGTGGGTGGGTGGGTGGGTGGGTGGGTGGGTGGGTGGGTGGGTGTGGGTGGGTGGGTGGGTGGGGGTGGGTGGGTGGGTGGGTGGGTGGGTGGGTGGGTGGGTGGGTGGGTGTGCGGGTGGGTGGGTGGGTGGGTGGGTGTGTGCGTGTGTGGGTGTGTGGGTGTGTGGGTGTGTGGGTGTGTGGGTGTATGGGAGTGTGTGGGTGTGTGGGTGTGGGGGTGTGGGGGTGTGGGTGGGTGGGTGGGTGTGAGCATGAGCTTATCAGACCCTCTTCACTGTGAACCCGCCATATCAGACCCTCTTCGTTGATTCTTGACTGTTCTTGACCCATTGAATTCTCGGAGGACTTGTCTGCGCCGGCACCTAGCTTGCGCTTCAACACAAGCGCGCAGGCAACCGACAGAAAGCGCTGCATCAGGACGGTCGTCCCGTGCTGGCGTTGCTTGCTTGCCAATGATACCCTCCTGTCCACTAGCATGGAACCTGAGAATGATGTTGTGTTCCTGTGAAAGGGACCCTCTCCACCCACCCACCCCCTGCCAACATGTGTGCTTGTAGAAGCTTCCCCTTGCTACTCCCTTGTAGAGAGCAACAAACTGGACAAACCTATTCTACATGGATACTAGAGATCCCTACTGAAAAACGGGCTCAAGAGTTCAATTAATTACCCCCGACACTCGTATTGGGTACTGGGCGGTTTCGTAGAGTTTAGCTTTGGTGGAGATTGACAAATATGTGTGTGTCTCAAAATCAAACAGGAACCACGGCTGGTTTGTGGCAAACGTTTGTGGTTTTCTCTTGAATTCAACTTCCAAGGAGAGCATGGGAAAATGAGTGAGTCCCCCTAAGAAGTTAGTGCATCCCATGGACTGCTTCTTAAGAGTTTATCTTCCCAAAACTGTCCACGGGGCTGAACGAGATCCACCCACCAACAAAGAAAGAGTTTGAGTCCAGGGTGCAAGCGTTCGTCCAGGCCTACAACAAAGTACCCAAAGGTGACGCCGAATCTCTGTCTAGGGAAACCAAGCAATCACGCTTGTTTAGCAATCAAAAACAAACTATTCACTAGGGAAGCCAAGCAAGCACACCTTGCAGAATTGCCGCTCTGTCACTGTTGTCATGCAACGGCTCTAATTCGGTGAGGCAAACTCACAACGAATTCCGTGCACATGCAGCCCCATCACAGGAGTCAGCTCAGTCCTAAGCGATCAAGTGACATGACAGCCAGAGGGGGAGGAAGAGGTAGACAGAGGGAGAGAGGGAGAGAGGCAGAGGTGTGAGTGCGTGTGCGTGCGTGTGCGTGCGCGTGTGCGTGTGCGTGTGCGCGTGCGTGTGCGTGCGCGCGTGCGTGTGCGCGTGCGCGTGCGCGTGCACGCGTGCGTGTGGGCGTGGGCGTGTGCGTGCGCGTGCGCGTGCGCGTCTGCGTGTGCGTGTGCGTGTGCGTGTCCGTGTGCGTGCGCGTGCGCGTGCGCGTGTGCGTGTGCGTGTGCGTGTGCGAGTGCGTGCGCGTGTGCGTGTGCGTGCGCGTGCGCGTGCGCGTGCGCGTGCGCGTGCGCGTGCGCGTGTGCGTGTGCGTGCGCGTGCGCGTGCGCGTGTGCGTGTGCGTGCGCGTGCGCGTGCGCGTGAACGTGTGCGAGTGCGAGTGCGAGTGCGTGTGCGTGTGCGTCTGGTTGCGCGTGCGCGTGAACGTGTGCGTGCGCGTGTGCGTGTGCGTGTGCGTGTGGGTGTGTGTGGGTGTGTGTGGGTGTGGGTGTGGGTGTGTGTGTCTCTGTGTGTGCGTGCGTGCGTGCGTGCGTGCGTGCGTGCGTGCGTGCGTGCGTGCGTGCGTGCGTGCGTGCGTGCGTGCGTGCGTGCGTGCGTGCGTGCGAGCGTGCGTGCGTGCGAGCGAGCGAGCGTGCGTGCGTGCGTGCGTGCGTGCGTGCGTGCGTGCGTGCGTGCGTGCGTGCGTGCGTGCGTGCGTGCGTGCGTGCGTGCGTGCGTGCGTGCGTGCGTGCGTGCGTGCGTGCGTGCGTGCGTGCGTGCGTGCGTGCGCGCGCGCGCGCGGGCGGGCGTGCGGGCGTGCGTGCGTGCGTGCGTGCGTGCGTGCGTGCGTAGATAAACTCTTAAGAAGCAGTCCATGGGATGCACTAACTTCTTAGGGGGACTCACTCATTTTCCCATGCTCTCCTTGGAAGTTGAATTCAAGAGAAAACCACAAACGTTTGCCACAAACCAGCCGTGGTTCCTGTTTGATTTTGAGACACACACATATTTGTCAATCTCCACCAAAGCTAAACTCTACGAAACCGCCCAGTACCCAATACGAGTGTCGGGGGTAATTAATTGAACTCTTGAGCCCGTTTTTCAGTAGGGATCTCTAGTATCCATGTAGAATAGGTTTGTCCAGTTTGTTGCTCTCTACAAGGGAGTAGCAAGGGGAAGCTTCTACAAGCACACATGTTGGCAGGGGGTGGGTGGGTGGAGAGGGTCCCTTTCACAGGAACACAACATCATTCTCAGGTTCCATGCTAGTGGACAGGAGGGTATCATTGGCAAGCAAGCAACGCCAGCACGGGACGACCGTCCTGATGCAGTGCTTTCTGTCACTTCCTGCGCGCTTGTGTTGAAGCGCAAGCTAGGTGCCGGCGCAGACAAGTCCTCCGAGAATTCAATGGGTCAAGAACAGTCAAGAATCAACGAAGAGGGTCTGATATGGCGGGTTCACAGTGAAGAGGGTCTGATA
>CAUJNA010003691.1:276261-301261 GCA_963377175.1 Effrenium voratum | reverse complement strand
CAATCAACATGTCCGAATGGTATTTGGGGGAGCGTGCCCAATGTCGTCCCGCTTGCTACAGCGATTTACATTGACTCTCAGAGACACATCCCCCCTACTTTAAAGGGAGAGGGCTCGGGGAAACGCCCCCAATTCCGTTGTTCTAGTCCCCAAAACGAAAAGGTTACCATGACTGCAGATCTCCAGGGCTCGAACTCCCCCTCCCAATTTGTCTGAGGCAGGTGCCATGGCGAAGCATGTGATATGCTTGTCCTTGAGCTTTTGGAGCAACTTCTCATTCTGCGCCGGGTAGATCATGCTGAAGAGAATGGCGCCCTTCCGCATGTGCTTCACTTCGCCCATGCTGGGAGGCCGCACTTTGAAGAGGATGTCCGCCTCAGGTGGCAAAGGCATTCAGGCGTCTGCCATGGCGGTCTGGATCGAAATGCTGACGGTTCTTGGTTCTGATACGTGTCAAAAAAGAAGAAGGTGGGTTTCCCGTACTTTCCCTTTTAAAACCACAGATATTTTCCCTAAAGAAAGACACACCCATGATTTGCCTGCCCTGACATTAATGCAGCAACCCTGGCAAATGGCTTAACCCAATCTAAACCGCTGGAACCCATCCATTTCCAAGCAAACCGATCAAAAGAAGACCGTGCTGACCAAACCTTCATTTGCTGAACCCTCCTGGAATTATAAACATGCTTCCAGTAGTGATAGACTCTCTTGAAAGCATTCTAACGCCAACAAAACAAATAATACATAATTATTTGATGTTACTTTCAGCAAATGGAAAGCGGTTGGAAGGGGTTTCCCCCCTAGCAACCCAAACCGGGAGTGAGAAACCCATGGGCGCCTTTCGGCCCGCCTTTCGGCCCGCCTTGTTCATCACCGCGTTGGCATCCGAAAGGATCTCCGCCCCCGCGGCTTTGAACTCCTCGTCCGAGATCTCCGAGGCGGTGCCGGCGCCGGCCTCACACCCGGAGCCCAGGTGGCCAGCCCTCTTCCTTTTCCTTGAAGGGTTCCAGGCAGATACCCTTAGTAACTGAACCCTGGATCCCAAGTACCCTTATTGTAACTTATGGTCTAGGTGGCAAGCAAGCTTCCTGTTTGGCTTCTGGAGGGTTCTCTTGGTTTTTGCCCATGTAGCTGGTAGCCAGCTATTGGCCTTTTGGCTTTGAAGGGATATAGCCAGCTATTGCCCGTTTGGTTTTTCTAGGGTGGTTCTCTTGGTTACCTATGCAGGTAAAAGGATCCACTGGGAACAGCACATCCAGAATTTGGGGTCCCCCTTTGAGACACACAGAAGCGTCGAGCAAAGACAGAAAGCGGGCAACAAACCCCAAGAAAACAATGGACAGATCACTTCATGGGTCAACTGAAAGTTGCAAAGACCATCCTTGATTTCCAGCCATAAAAGACCATCAAGCAATCCTGGCTTGGAATGTCGACCGCAACTCAGATTCTGGGCGGCGTCCCTCTGGAAGACTCCTTGGGCTCTTTGCCACATCCCAGTCAGGATTCCGCCGAGTCGCTTGCACCACCTTGGCGAGCCAGGCGCGATCGGTTTTCGTTGTGCCGTGATACCCTGCCTTTGAGTGGGAGGGAAACAGTCCCCAGGCTGAGCATGTGCTGTTGGTTGAACTTGAGCGCTCATGCTGTCCTTTTGGTGTCACTTTAGCCCCGGAAAACGCCCATCTCATCATCTCCGCCCCGGAAAACCCCAATTTTGGCACCCCTCTCTGCTTCCCCCCACTCCCCCCCCACCCCCCATAATTCTTTGTGGTTCGCCCATCTCCGCCCTGGAAAACCACAATTTTGGCACCCCTCCCCGCTCTCCCCAAAACAAACGGCTCCAAGGCGCCACGTTGTAGCCCTCCTTCTGCAACATGCTGATGGACGCCGGGGTGGCCGCCACCCTCTTCTCCAGGTCTCGGGTGCCGCTCTGCATCGCTGTCTCCTCACAACGCTGATACTGTGCACCATAGGAAGACCTGGAAGGATACGATATGATACGATTCCCCTGTACAGGCCAACAAACCACGGTTTCCCGCGGTTTCAAAGTGATGCGAAGTGGATTTCGTCCATCGACGTCCACGTGAACAAGATGTTCCACCGGCCAGCTTGGGCCCGGGAATCGACTGTCTACTCAATCTACCGGCTGAAACTACGGACCTCACTGACTCCTCCCAACCTCAAACATGATGCTGCGCCTGTCACATTCATGGCTGAAATTGGACTTCGGCACCTCCGAATTGAAAACAGTCCCCGTGAAGGACACGGACAAAAAGTGATGAAAACAGGGGTCCCCTGCGGTTTGTGTCGGAGATTTGTGCCTCCTCATGTCCCGGCCACATTGACCGTAGACTACTGGATATTTCAACCAAACCGTGCATTAATAGCGGCCCCTTTAGATAGATTCGACAAGCCCCCGAAATGAGGTTCGCCTTTTTGCACAAGGAGGTTCGGCAAACCTAAGGACCGCCCTTGGAGTTTCACAGGGAAACAAACAAAAAAACAACCGCCAACCATCTTGAGACACGCGTAAGGCAGCATTTGTCTCCGCGTAGATGGGTTTCCGCAATCAGCTGTTTTTCAGAGGGAGTTTTAACTTTGGATTCAAATATCCAAAACCATGTAAGAGTAGACGGGTGGCCGCACAGAATTGGGCTTGGTCTTTTCCCTAACCTCAATTTTCCCAGGTTTTGATTGAGGCTCCATTGGCATAAACCAAGCAACCACTTCGAATCTTCGCCGCTCCGGTCTTTGGGTCCCAAAAGACAAAATGATACGGGCTTCGAAAAACCCACCAGGTCCCAAGAACGGGGTTTAGGGTGGGTTCCAGGTTGGCTCAGGGTTGGCTCCAGGCCTATTGGCACCAATTTTCAGGGTGGCTGTGCTTGAGGTACATGGCTTAGTGCTGCTTTATGGGGCACATCAACAATATTTTTAGAGAAACCCACAGGCCCTTGCCCGTTCAAGGACCCTTCGAAGCGTCCTTCAGCACGCCCACGGTGAGATCGGAGCCTACGCCATGGGGCTTCAACCGAAAGGCTGGCAATACCCAAGATGGAAATCCCCATGTCCTGTTCCAAGGGAGGAAAATAACTACCCTCCCGCCCTTTTCGACATGGAACCTGACGTTCGGGGGTCCCCTTCAAATCTTCCAGGACCCGAAGATCCAGGTTCCATGTGAATGGGTGGGAGGGTAGCCAGTATGAGCCAAAAGGGACCTATGCACTTCCATGCTTGGGTGCCGTTTTTTTTTTTTTTTTTTTTTCTTTTTTTTTTTTTTTCGGGGCCTACCTTTCAAACCTCATGCACTGGGCTTCAAACAAGCCCCAAAGGACCTGAGCGCGCCTGAGACCCGGAGCTGAGGCCGCGGCAGGGAGTGGCCCAATACTTGATGCACTCCGGGGAGTCGTCTCCAATTGTGCAGCCCTCCGGCATGTTCAACTCCGCCCCTGCATCGAAGCCACCTGCGGCTTCGAAGCTGCGAAGCTTCGCCGCGGCGTCGTGAGGGAGGGTGCTGTGTGAGGCACAAGGTGCACAAACCTTGGTGGGGCTGTATCTCCAGGGTGCTGTTCCACCCCGACCCGTCATGGTGTGGACTTATAGCCCAACAGTTGCATGGTGAAAAGCACTTGCCGACCTCAACATAGAGAATTGCTGCTGGAGACAGGGTTACCCTCAGGCACTTTCCGAATCTCGAGTGTCTCTCAAAACGAGGCAACCCAACGGCGGGCTGCTGAGGTGTCCCTTCATGCAACCATGCAACCCTGAAAGGAAAACAACAGTTGAAACGGGCGCGTCTTTGTCTGCTGGAGTGGACACATTGAACGAACCCAGCGCCCGCCTCTGGATCTTCGCGTGCTCTTGGCCGCTCGTACGCTGTAACCGCCAAACACCGCAAGGACCACGCCCATTGTTGTTCCCACCAGGCCTCGATTCTAAGAAACACTGCCGGGTAAAGAACCGCTTGGTAGCCACTATGTAACATGTATATATATATATATATAATTGTCCCTCGGAGCAGTGGTTTGGGGGTGGTGGAAATCCTAGATCAACGGAAGCTGAAGGCTCGTCCTTTATGTTCACTCCCGGGATACTGAACCCCCTAACGCCTCTTTTTTTGAAAACGACAACAGGAGCAACAATGGATGCTGCTTGAATGAAGACAACAAGCCTGGGACCCTTCCAGAAGTTTCTATCTTGGTTTCCTGCCCAAATACCTAGTTGTAACACACAGCCAAATGAGCGACTCTATAAACCTCCCATGAATCCCTATGTCGTATCAAGTTGCTTACGCGCGAGCTTGCGCTTTTCTTACGCGACCCATGTTTTTGCTTACGCGGCAGACAGCGAGCATGTTGAGCTTGCGCGTCGCTTACGCGTGGGCGTTTGGAGCGTTTCCCCTCAAGAATTGCTTACGCGGGCTCCTTTTCTCATGCGGCCGCCAGAACTGTTCAAGATGATGTATCCTGAGGAAGAAGATGACGAAGAACTACCCTCATCGAGTTTCAGCGGCTTGGCGTTATGTTCAAACTGCAAGTCAAGAAACGGGTTGTGCGGCAGCGACATCCACCTCGAGGGCAAACGGGCAGCCGAGCTAAGCAAGGTTACGCGAACCTTACGCGCCTGCTTACGCAAGCTTACGCGCCCGAGCCCCTTTAGTTTTCCTAAATCAGCGGTTTCAGAAGCCTTTGTTGTCCTAGTAAAGGTTGCAACAGCACCTAGAATGAGCTTTGAGAGCTCCCACTCGAAGTTCTGCTGGTTTTGTTTTCGATTGGTGCGCCCCTGGGGTCTTAGACGTCTTCCTGCAGCCAAAGTGTCCGGGCAAGTCGCCAAGCTCGACTAGGTTGCAACAGCACCAGCCACCAATAAACACATAAGCACATATGTGAAACAACTCTTCCGAGCATGCTTACAAAGCTTACCAAGCAGTCACGAAGAAGAGCTTACGCAGGTGCTTACGCAGCATGTTGCCCCAAAAAGTGCTTACGCCGGCTTACGCCGTGCAGGGTTTTGCTTACGCGGGGCCTTGTTATGACACAACTCTTGCTTGGGATGTAACGGGGGGTTTTTAGAGCTGCTCAAATGGCCCTTTGGGTCGGAAAGCCGCGCCATTGACATGTTGTGATGCATGGACTCAAACAGCTTGAACTTGATTGAGACATGTTCGGTCCTGTCAAGACCAATGAATCCGACAAGCTCCCAAGGAAGCAAATCAAACCTCGCAATTTAACACCAAAATAATATTAATCTCCACACCTGCCACAGTCTGCTACACCGAAAAACACTCCACATCTCCGCCAAAACAGGCGGAAAGCAGGAGCCCAAAGTGTTTCGGCGCTGCTCAGACCGCCGGGCTTCCCCCTGAGGCGCGGCTGTTCTGCCCAGCGGCACGCCGGGTCCGCCGCGGAGGGCTTCTGGGACTCAAAGCCCCGCGACGTCCGCGCCTCGTGCCAAAACGCCCAGAAAAGGGGGCTCAACTGGTCTCGCAAGGCTTAAAACCAGGGCTGGCCTCTCCAAAACTTTTGGACACCCAACCTTAGCCACAAACTGAAGGGCAATTTTCGGCCGGTGCCAAGCCAATGCCTACCACTCTAACTTTCCCATTCTGAACGCAGCTGCTGAAGAAAAGGCAACACTTAGGTTTGGGGAACCCAGGCGTGCTTCAGCTTGACAAGCGCCGTATTTGAACCGCATGCACGGTGCGGCTGCGCCTCACGGGTGGGACCCCAAAAAGGCCTCCCTTTGAAACAACCCAACAAAGAATGCGCCAACCATGCCTCACATGGGACCCCAAACCCAACAAAACGGCGCCCTCAAAAAGACCCCCGGCCACGTCCATTCTCATTCTCTTGCCTGCAAAGAGCTTCGGTTTGGCTGGAGCGGCACAAACGTCTCCGTCAACGCCAGGCATCCTGAGCGTGTCCCCTTAGCTGGGGCGCAAAAAGAAACACACTTTGTCCTCACTGTTTTTGGTTTGTTTTTGTGTATCTAGTCCAAAACTGAAATCGGGGATCTCATCGTGGCTGTAGCTCGTTTTCCTCGTTCCCCAAGTGAGAACTGCTTGGACACGAACTCGACTCGAATCGCTCCTGCTGCCACCAACACGGTGGCCAGGAGAGCGGAGCGCGCTCGCCGCTTTTCGCCTGGCTTTGCCAGGAGAACCGGGCTCCGCCCTAAGAATCTCGGTACCTGAAAATGCGCCTTCCTCAGCCAATCCTTCCAATGGAGGTCCATCCGGCCCCAATGGAGGGTCCAAAGATAGGGTGACTTCTGCTTCATCAGTCTGCCCTAAACTCAGAGAAGGTGGGTCGAGCAGCCCATAGGCTCCCAGTCACGGTGCGAGCAAAAAGAAACATGCCAAGTCGGGATTGGTTGATCAACCAATACTCATCAGGCTTCATCCATCCCAATGTGGTTGTTCCTGATTGTGGGGGGTTCGACCTGTTGGCCCATGAAATTCGTTGTCGGATGCTCAAAGGAGCCATATTTTTTTTGTGCCAAATGTTCGAGGCTTCGGGCACGCGACCTGGTCCAAGTCCCTATCTGGTTTTGGAGCCACGCATGTTTACTTTTTTAGCGTCAAGCAGCAGGAAGTCGTAACTTGTCTTCCATTTGGCTAGGGCCCCAGGAAAAAATAGAAGAATATGTCCAGTAGTGATGAATTCCATTTTTAAAACAACAATGTGTTTTTCTCTTTCTTTTTTAAGAAAGAAAGAAAAAGAAACCCTTAAGCAACGGAGGTTGTGGTTTGAAGGAGGTCAAAGAGGACATCTCCATCTCCGTGCCTGGTCTCGGCTGCTGCACCAGCGCAGGGAATGCCATCCGCTCAAAAAAAGATCCTCGGCGCGCCGGCGCGCGTTCCGTGCGAGGGGCGCATCACTTCTCAAAGCGGCAAAGGCGTTTTGAGGCTGTGAGGTGTGGCGCCGTCGGCGCCGCTGAAGCCCAAAGAGGCCAACAAATACAACCGAAGCCTGCCAGAAAAAATCAGGGTGTGTATATATATATATATATGGTAATACATATATATATATATATGTGTGTAAATAGAGATGGTTCATGGGTTCCAACACGGAGGCTGAAAATGAATGGGAATGAGGTGAATGCGCGAAGGGACTCAGAGCGACCCTCTTTTGGGTATGACTTGGAAGCAAGACAAAAGGTCGAACCAGCTATTTTGAGAAACACTGGTTCCATTCCAGGCATTCCAAGGCATGGCACCCAATTCTGAAAGCTTCACCGCAAATGTGAGCTTACGGGTCTCCATACAATGGTTGTGTTCCTTTTTGCTTTCCGAATACCAACCAAAAGGGGGTCCACAGTCCATGTCGAAATCGAAACCACAGGCGAAACACTTTTTGTCGACAAGACACGCGAAGCATGGGCCATGCCCAAAGCTCTCGAACCTCCTATGGGGTTCCCAAACTTTCAATCATGGGCTCCTATGCTCGTGGACCGGGGGGGGGGCGCACACAACACACACACACAGACACAGACACAGACACAGACACAGACACAGACACAGACACAGACACAGACACAGACACAGACACAGACACAGACACAGACACAGACACAGACACAGACACAGACACAGACACAGACACAGACACAGACACACATACACATACACATACACATACACATACACATACACATACACACACACACACACATGTCCTTGACTGTTGTTCACTTGGCATTGCATGCCAAGCTTCGCAGCAGTCGATCCGGCACGAGGAGTTTGAGCAAAACTGCTGCGTGCCGCGAAAGAAATTCCACATGCGCCTGTGTGACAATCGGGATTTGGAACCCCACATAGATTCCAAAGATCCAAAACCGATATCCCTTTGAACCAACCTGAAAGGCTACCAAAAAGAGTAAATCAAAAAACAATGGTATTGTGACCAAAAACCATGCCCGCCCACAACACAAGACCAGGCTTGTGCCCTGAGTTTCAGTCCTGAATGCAGGAGCTGATCACATAGCCGTCTGCCACTGGTATCACGTGTGAGAGGCCTCGGTTCAAATCGCAAAAGATATCTGTCTAGTCTAGTCTTGTCCAACAAGATTTATCTATCTGTCTATCTCCCTGTCTGAGTCTGACTGTCTGTCTGGCTGGCTGCCTGTCTTTCTTTCTGTCTCTGTCTCTGTCTCTGTCTCTGTCTCAGTCTCTTGTCTCTTGTCTCTTGTCTCTTGTCTCTTGTCTCTGTCTCTCTCTGTCTGTCTCTGTCTCTGTCTCTGTCTCTGTCTCTGTCTCTGTCTCTGTCTCTGTCTCTGTCTCTGTCTCTGTCTCTGTCTCTGTCTCTGTCTCTGTCTCTGTCTCTGTCTCTGTCTCTGTCTCTGTCTCTGTCTCTGTCTCTGTCTCTGTCTCTCTCTCTGTCTCTGTCTGTCTGTCTCTCTCTCTCTCTCTGTCTATCTGCCTGTCTGTGTCTGTCTATGTCTGTCCGTGTCGGTCTGTGTCGGTGGTCTGTGTCTGTCTGCGTCTGTCTGTGTCTGTCTCTGTCTACGTCTCCGTCTTTGTCTGACTCTGTAAATATCTCTGTCTCTGTCCCTGTTTGGCTCTCTCTGTCTCTGTCTGTCTGCGTCTGTGTCTGAGACTCATCTGTGTCTGGGTCTGCGTCTGCCTGTTTACATATATTATGCATACATAATGTACAATATATATATATATATTATGTATATATTATGGCCTTGGCTCAAAAAGCGGTACCCCAAATGGCACCTTGATAACTTGAAACAAAGATGAAAGCCTGCGTAACCCTCGCTTTTTCATTTTGAGCCATACCCATATGGCTGTGGCTCAAAAAACCGGTACCAAAATGGAACCCTGGTAAGTGGAAGCATGGACCAAAACCTGCGGTTTTTCCCCTCCTGTTTATTTTTGAGCCATACCCATATTATACAAGGAATGCATCTAAAGCGGCCGTCGCCAGAGTCCACCACGAGGCCGGTGAGGTTTGGACTGCTAGCCTCACTCCGATCGCGACGCGACCGCGGAAGAAAAATGATTTTCCGGCCCCCCAAAGTGGGGCGCTCCCCGGATTTTCGAACCATAAAAAAAACCATGGCTTTGACAGAACCACCAAATGTCGACCTAAGCTGTTCATCTAAATTTGGTCAACATTTTTTTTGGGGGGGTTGGACCCTAGAGGGTGTTTAAGTGGGGATGCTTTGGTGCAAATGAAACCTACAATGGGGGTTTGTGCCCACCAACCTCCTGTTCGAGGCTGCCCCACGTTAAAACTCATAGCCAATCGGTTCGATCGCATGCTACTAAAGAACCCCTTTTGGTGCGAAGCGATGGGAACGCGTTCTGCTGGAAACCAAGCAGCGCCCTCCGATGTTTCATTGGTCACCACCCAGTCATAATTTGAGGGTCTGATGGCAAGGACAAAACAGGCTCATGGCCTGGCAGGCACTAAGAATGGGACCTCATCCATTTCCAGTTTCACATCGCACACCTCAGATGTTGATCTGTGCACAACTGGCGCTGGTCTTTCTGCACAAAGGCCGTCACCCATTGAGCGTACAGCGCAAGGACTGCCTGAACGCCAATGTAGAGGCCATTCACCTCAAGCCAACGCGACGAGCTCAACCCGGCGCTTCGTTTCGATCGGTTTGTTTCGCAGCCGGGGCAAGCACGTTGAAGGTCTCGAACCTTGGATCTGCATGGGCTTCCCTTCGATCCCTTTCCCCCAATTGGAATTCTCGACCTTTTCTTGGCGAATTGGAATTCCACTGCAACAATTGACTCAAAGCTAGAACCAGCCAGAACAACACACAGGGTATGATTGTCCCAGTCTTACCCCCCCTTAATCCAAATATAGCTCGATTCAAACGACACGCATCCGGATGAGGGACAAACACCAATCCAGCTGAATCCACCGGAATCCAAGTGCTTTCAAAAAAAACTGACCTAAAGGAACACTTCACAAAGATCTGGAGACTGGCCGTGGGATTTCGACAAAGCGGTCGAAATCCCATCTTGCCAAAGTTTGCCGGCTGGATCTTTAGGTCGCAAGCTCTTCGACCATTCCCAAGGTGTTGCCCCCGTGGTGGTTACAAGGGTTCAAAGCTCCGGTCCAAACCGAATCGGATCCAACCGATCCGCTCGCTCGCCGGGCAGCATCATCTCTGCCATGAGCTCTCGGTTCTCCGGGGTGTTGAAGGGAGGCTCCGTCAGCAAAAAGTCCTCAGGAATCTGGGACAAAAGGTCCCGCCATAATATGGGTTCTATCAAATGGGTTCCGAAAACGGATGACACATCGACCTTTGGCGCAGTTGTGTGGAATTTCGGAACCCATGAAAGTTAGAACCCATTTGGGGTCCCCCGACAAGTCGGCAGAGGCGTCAAACAAAAAGCATTGGCATTCAATTTTTGGATCCTCGGCCTGGATGCTTCGCGCAAGCAAGCCCATCTCAAAAGTGCAGCTAGAGGGCATGCTCTTCTGGGATGCACCGCAGATTTCTGAAGATGGCCTTGCAACATGTGGCATTCCACGCCGTTGCCACCGGCCACGCAAGCATATGAGTTTGGGATGGCTGGCTGCGCCTGCTGTAGGAAGCGCTCCATGTCATCCCAGTTGTCTATCCTGGCTATTCGAGTCCACCGGTCAGCCAAAAAAAAGGTTGAGAGGGAGACAACTCAAGGAACGCTAACAAGCAAGCCTAGGTCCCCGGCTTAAACAAAAGCTTGTTCAAAAAGGTAGCGGATCCCGACGAGAAACAAGAGTCAAACATCCTGTGCGAGCTCAACGCACTCATGTCAAAACAAGACTCGCGCTCGTGTCCAGAGTCTGCTCATTGAGGGCTTGGCCAGGTTTGGCTGATTGCACAACAGGGCCACCAAATTGCCTGTGTGTGTTTGGAAGATTTGCCATGAACACGCAGCCCAAACAAGTCTCTCAAAACTCCCCAGCTGCCAGCCACCCCGAGATGTGCCTCGCCTGCCCTTGGACACTGGCGAGGACAACAGGTAGTTTGGGGAGTCCTGCCATGAGACATCCAAAGCATAGAAAAGCGAAGCAAAAACCCGCACCAGCCTTCCGCGCATAGGCCTGCACGTGAGCCGCGAGCCAAAGGGACCCGGTCTTTTCGGTTGAGAACTCATGCTGTGGGCCTGGCTGCTCCCTGAAATCCAATGGGATTCAACCCATAGCTCAGTGGGAAGGAGGGACCTGCTTATGAGTATCCCTTGTTCTCACTGGACTGGGCAAGCTGGACCGGCCTCATCCCCGATGTAGAAGTCTGCATCGGCAAGGCCATGCGCGGAGGGCGTCTGACTAATATGCACACCTTGGCGTGTGTTGGCCGGTTTGAACACAGGAGGCATAATCAAAACCTGGTACTACAATGGTCTACCTTGAACCATGCAAAGAATCAAATGGCACCTGCACCCATTTATACTTGGGACTATCCCGTCCTAACCTTCACTTGCCCGGGTGTTGCTTGTGGCTCACATCTAGGAACCTCTTCGCACTTCTCACGCCTGTGCCACGGGACTCTTCTCCAATCCGGGCCCCCGGGCCGCGGTACGCTCTGAGAGCCGCGCTTTGGTTGGACTTCCGCGCGGAGTTGGCCACCACGGTGGGGATCATGAAAGTCGGCTCCTGGGCCCGGCCCGCGGCCATCGGCCATCGGCCCATCGGCCCGACTCGTGACATGGGGGCAGGCGCGCAGGGGCTCCCCTGCTCATGGGCAAAAAAGGAAGCCGGAAAAAAGGGGAAGCTGTCGTATTCGTCTTTATCCTTACGGGTCAACTTCTTTTTTCTGAACCCCAGAACACACAAACACAAGGATTTCTCTGTCTGAACCCCACAGAACATAGCCCAAACTCAGTCCGGCAGTCCGGCCCAAAAGAACATGGCCAGTGTCCAATCAACCTTCGGCCCGTGCCTTTCGAAAGGCTTTCGGCTATGATCTGGGGGGGGGGGGGTGGTGCTGGGTGCAAGTTTCGGACCCTAGACCTGGGCGGCCCACGATGTTGCCGGCGAAGCCCATCTTGGTACATCCCGAGCCGATGTCGATCACCACTGGACTCCTGGGCTTCAGCCGGCTATGGTTTACCGAGGGATGACCAAAATATATAAAACAATAACCGTTGGCTTCCATTTGGTGTCGTGTCCAACTCTAAACCAACATAATATACAACATAAACCAACCTTGGAAAAGTACCGAGCCTCAAACAGAAACACGCATTCACACTTTGGGGGGGAGAGAAAATGGTTGGCGTTTTGCTTTAACAGGGTACTGAGCCTCGCACAAACACAGAGACTTGGGCATTCGTGGGATTGGCGGCGCAATCTGCGAGATCCAGACACGAGAAAACTGTCTGCCGCCTTTTTTCAGGGGAACCAACAGGTGTTTTGGTTCAGCACTAGGTCAGGTTCCCTTGAATGGCACACCCATCAATCACGTGGGAATCCTTTTAAATAGGTCCGGTCGTTTGGGTGAACCCTTGCAACCCAAAGGTTGAAGGGTTCAACCGAGTTGAATCACCTTAATCAACTTCAAACCGAGCTGGCTCTAACCCGGGCCCGACCTGCTCTTGTTGGATCCCCCAGCGATTTGGGTCAAAAAATCGTGGCGGAGGAAAAGAGCCCACAACAAAAGGTTGTTGGTGTCAAAACCACAGGCGTGGCTCCCCTTGCAAATATACGTCTAGCAAGTTGGGAAAATAGGAGCAAAACCAGAGACCGCTCCCTGAATGTGAAAATGTGGCCAGCAAAACAACACTGGCTACAACCAGGATTATCCTGGGCATTGCTTCGAATATGATCACAATAAAACCGCACCTGCAGCAACTTCTACGACTTCCAGACACCCAATCCCTCTCGCGAACGCACCCTGCCGACTGCCCCGACACCCTGAGCCGAATACCTTCGTGCCATTGTAAGCACCTGCCGGGAGTCGTCTCTCAACGGCTGCCTCTCAGTTCCGAAGCACCGCATATGGTTTTCCTTTGGGGTTCGCCAAAAAGCAACCCAATCCAAAGGAGGACTCCCCATTTCAAGACATACCCCCGAATCCGTTAGGCGGGTTGGTCATTCAGCGATGCCGATCGAATCTCAGATGCGTGCCTCTCAGGCGCGACCCCAAGGCCACTGTCCCCGCCAAACTTTGGGCGGTGGGTGTCTGGGGCTCAAGGCACGAGACCAAAGGGTCAACAGGCAGGCTGTTGATTGTGAACATCTGCAGGCCTAAGCCGAATATACTCCAAGAACGTGTCTTCACCGTGAAATGCAGGAAGTCCGACGTCACGCCGATTTTGTGCTGTGCGCCCTTCGGCGCAAAGGCCAAATCAGAGTTCGAGCGCTTCATGGTGGCAAGTGGCAAGAGGCAAATGATGTATGGCATTCGTGTTTGAGACCGATGTAATCGAAGGTCTGAATCGCGCTGATAAGCCGCAACTGGCGCGGCGGAAGCAATGCACCCTGTACTGCATGGACACCAGCATCAATCAAACTGAAAATCTGACCCCTTGCTTAAAGCTGACACGAAAGCCGCTCCATGTACTTACAAACTACCTTGGAGCACTTGCAGCGGTTTCGGCTTTTCTTTCACCGTGCGCTGAAGAAGCACACCGACACGGCCGCGAGCCCTGCGAACAAGCCCACCTCAATACGCGAGCTGCAGTCAAACATATTGTTGCCCTCGGCTTGAAAAAAAGCAACCTAATGCGGTCTACCCATCACCATGCAAACAAAAGGGCTCGCATCCGCGCCCATTTATCATGGATTGGGACTTCCTTTAATAGCCGTCACATACCCGAGTTATGATTCTGGCTCACCTTTCTAGCGAAACCACTGCCACGGGAACGGGCGGGCTTGGGTTCAGCGGGGAAGACCCTATTGATCCTGTTGAGCTTGGCTCTACCTGTGAGAGAAACCTTGCAACATGGTTGCCGATCCACACCCAAAAAGTAACGCCCTCACGATTTCCTTCGGTCTCCTTACAATCCAGAAACAAGCTACTCGGCGCCAAGGGGCGCCGGTGAGCTTGTACAGCGAGCCACCTTGCCGCTCCTGCGAAGGTTCGGGTATCGATCCCCCTTGCAATGCATCCGAGCCAATCTTGAGGATGCAACAAGAGACATGAAAAAAAATTGCGAGATCTTGCGAGGAAAGCAAAGCAAAAGCTGTCAGGCTCTTAGAACCAACGCAGGGAGTTTGGAAGCCCGTCCTGCGCCTTCCAATGCTTAGCAGGCTCCAAGGTCTGAAAAACGCGAGTCACCACGATGTCATCTGCATCGGGGCGCTTTAGAATGTATCCTTAGCTTGCCCCCCCCTCACCTCTACCCCTCCCTCTCCCTCTCCCTCTCTCCCTCTCTCTCTGTCTCTGTCTCTCTCTCTCTCTCTCTTTCTTTCTCTTTCTCTCTTTCTTTCTCCTTGTGTGGCTTTCAGGAAAGTGCAAGGAGCCAAGAATCCAGCAAAACGGCTTCACTGACCATGGAAGAAAGTGAACCACTTGTCAAGCAAATGAGTGCCTCGTTTCGGGGGAGAGCTCTTTTGGGTTGTCTTTAAAGGGAAATTTCTTGTGACCACTGCGCCTCTTGTCTTTTGCGGCAGAAAACTGGCACGCCAAGCAGCTCTCTCGCAGGGTGCCCTCCGGCTGCACAGCAAAGCCTCGGGCACGAGCAGTGCCCTTTTCGCTTTGACTCTTGGTTTCAAGGTGGTTCATATAGGCACTAAGTCTTTAACCCATAAGAAGCCAGGAAGTAGAGCCACCTGTCAAGGAGGGATGCGCTGCTTACATGGTTGGCAAACTAGGGGGCCCTCTTGCCCGGTTCAAAGTGCAATCTGGGCATGCGTCAAAATAGGAGCACCCCACGAAGGGGCGGGTCTTCCTTTGGTTTCCATCTAAACCAAGGTCAAAAGGCGCTGTCACCAAGCCAACCTATAAGAACGCGTCGGACATTTGGACAAACAAACCAGCGGGGATACGGAGGGAGCGGAGATATGGGGGGATTCCCTTGGCGCCATTTCCCATATCAAACTTAGTCAAGGTGCGTTTAGGGGGAATGCTCCCGTATCCCTGGTTCTGAAAGGGCAACAACCCCATTTTCTGACTTTGATACCCCCAGAAACCAAAATAATGGCCCCAGTTCCCCCTGCATCCCTGCTAGTTAGTTTCCCGGAGACATGCCGTCAGGTGGCTTTGCAGCGAGCACCAACCGTCGCCGCGCTGGAAGAGTCGGCACTTCACGGTGAACTGCGTCTGTCCTTCGGGAAGTCAGACGGGGCCGTCTCCCTTGAGCTTCCTGACCCGGGCTGTCCGTTTTCTGATCCCCTGTAGAAGTCGAACTCTTGGCAGTTTAGTGGAAACTGACACAAAACCAACAAACCTAAAAACCTGAAGGGACGGCTGGGAAACGCCAAGGGGCGACCCATGGGGAAGGCCACGGCCAGCCACTGGAGTTTCCGTCAAAAAGGCGAAAACAAAGACATGGGACCCTCAGCAGCTGGTAGACGGTTGCCACATTCAAATCCATAGACATCCATCCAATGCAGATTGAAAGCCAAAAGCGGGTCCTCTGTTGGACCCCCTCTCCCCAATTTAGAACAGACGCTCTCATTTTGAACAGGGCTCAGGAATGCCAGTCTGGTCGAAAAAATGACTCCTAGGTCCTTCCGGCGCATCTTGGTAGGCCGAGATCATGAACTTCTTCCGCTTGTTGCGGGTGTCCTTCCTTGTGGTTTCTGGACAAGTGGCCAGTTCGTAAGCTGCACGACTCTGATGTAAAAACGAATGCTGGAACCCTGGCAAGGCAGCCAACACCGCTCGCATCCAGTGGAGTCTTCACCGGGAAAGTCATCTGCTCCTGGGTCCCGTTACCTTTTTGCTGACCCCCGTGGTGTTTTGGGTCTTGTCAAGGCTTGTCCCGTCCTGTGGTGTTCCAGCCAGAAAGGAAGTGCAGGGATTCCAGGGCAATTCCGTTCCCATTGCGGGGGGCTGTCGCTCAATCGATAAATTGGCTCCCGATTCAAACAGATGAGGGGGTGCTCTTGTTTGAGGATCAGCACCCCTGTCGGGTTTGGTTGAAAGGGAAAGCAACAGAAAGCCACAGCCACTTCTTGGGCCCCTCTATCTGGGCACAACTCGCAAGCGAGTTGCTCAACTTCGGCACCGCCCAAGGCGATGGTCGTGGAATTCTCCCCAAAGAAGGTCCTGGGCAAGTGGTTTCCGAAGGGCCCCTTCACCGCGTTCGACTAGCCCTGACAAGGGCAGCTTGAGAACCCCCCAACGCTGAGACTGGGGAATTGCGACCGCGCTGACTTTGGCAAAACCCCGTACCTGAGCAAATGATCAAGTCGCCGGGTCAAACACATCCCGGATAGAGCCGCACTGCTTAGAGCTAAGCGGCACTGACAAACCTGACAACCCTGTCAATATATGCTTACCCGAAGTAAGCACACTGGTCTGTGTCAAGGACAAACCACAATTCCCCCAGAAAAGCAAAACCTGAATAAAAACAAATGGTGGTGTTCCTTTTGGCTTCCCTTCAAACCAATCTGAAATGGGAACACTCAAAAACACACACAAGCAACAAATTTGTCTTGAAGGGCCGACATGGCCTTCTGTCCCCCTTGTGACTCCTTAACTTACTTTGGCTGCGCGTGTCCTCAATTCTTGCAGGAACAAATTGGAACCCCGCTAACTGCAGTGCTGGCCTTTCTGGGGGTCTTCCACTGCGGCATATTGCCCCCCCGCAAAAATCGAATTTTCTGTCAAGTGATAAAGCCAACAAGGGAAAGGCACTTTTTAACACATTTTCTTCTCAGAAAATTTGAAGGATCGGAAGTTCACTCCTAGCTTTTCGGGAGTGAAAACTGGTCTCGAGTCAAGCAGCGTATCAGCAACCGTAAGCACACCGTCCTGCACGCCTCAGAGCTCGCTGCGAGCTGCCCAACCTTTCCATGCCCCAAATTGCATGCCACAGGGGAAGCGAAGCGTCCATTTGCTGGTACAACACCTGGGGTTTGGGAAAATAACTCCAAAAAACCTGCGGACCCCCCCCCCCGGCAATCCCCATGTCGATTCCAGGGATCCGAATCTTTTCAGCTTGGAAACCATCAAAATGTCTGGGGGGAAACAGCTGGTGGTTGAACGGTGGAGAATCAACCACTAGAAACATCCCTTGCGATCCCTTGTAGCGTCTCATTGAAGAAGACCCAACTCTTTCCCAAAAACTTCAAGGAATCTCCATAAAACCTCAAGTGGTCCTTACTATTTACGTTGAAGCAGCTAGCCCTTGCGTTCGTGCTATTTTAAGAAACCCCTGTCAGGTTGGTTTAAAGGGAAACCACATAAAAGACCTGACTCTAAGTAAGGTGAGCCACAGCCAACCCAGTTTTGGAATCCTCACATTTTGTTGAAACACACACATGCTGCCGAGCCACCAATCTGCAAGTCAACAGGGATGCGGTCCACAATCCTAAGCAAACAAAAACATGCGCAAACACAACTGGCACAGAAATTGTTGAACCGCAAGGCGTTTGCCCATTGAAAGCCGTGCGAAGTGAGGACAGGTGAGGACACCAAGTTTCCTATTGGTCCCCTAGTATTCTACTTGCTGTTTGCGCCGCAAAGGCATTCGTGAGTGGATACCCTTACGGCTATGTCAAAATAGCGAGAAAAGCCGCCAAAGATGCGGGGTGGTCCTTCTTTCCCCTTAAACCCAGCTTTTCCCTCGGGAAATCCCACCAGAAACACACACCTCCCATGATTTCCACACACGCTGGGACCCCAGGCCCCGCCACGAAGCCCGGCATGCCGAGGCCGGTCAGGTACGGCCGCAAGGACTCGCTGCGGGCTTTGTCCAAACGCCAGCGACCGCAAGGGTCACGACCCGGTCTGTCATAACCTAAGCAAAGCCAACGGGTGATTCTTGCTTATCTCCTGCCTTCTCCTTGCTGCTTGCTGCTTGCTGCTTGCGAAGTTCTATTTACTTCTTACCTGCTATTTTTACTTGCTACTTACGGCTCACTACTTGCTACTCTCGTCTTCCTACTCACTAATTACTACTAACTCCGAACCACTAACCGCTAACCGCTAACTGCTGACTGCCTACTACCAACTACCCACTACCCAGCTGGTTAAGTTTGCCTGGGGGGAATCGCTCCCCGATGAGCGACAAACTTTTTTGGTGGTGTCTTCTTCTTGAGAGCACCTTCAATTTGTTGAAAGCATCCCCCTTGCTTTTCTAAAAGGAACATAAAACAGGAAAGCACCCCCACCATCTGGAGACAAACCCCAGATTCGCCCAATCAATGCCAGCTTTGTGACACAGAACCGGCGCAGGCGCCAGCACCAGCACCAGGGGCAGTCTTTGGCAGCGCCTACGTCTGTGGCGCAAACACAAGGAGAGGCCAACAAGGACCGTGTGTCATTGACTTGCGATCGGTGCGATAGGGAAAACAAAATGAAATTTCCCCTATAAACCTCCAACTGGTGGCTCCCTTTAAGGAGAAAAGCCTGGGTTCATTCCCTCATTCCCGATTGAGCACCTGAAACACAAACCACATGTGTCGCCTTTTGACCACTCGACCCCCAGTCAATCTCAGGCTTGAGCCATTCACTATAAGGGACTGATCCAATGTTGAAAGAATCCCAGGTGAAGCTGTCCAAATTCATGAAAGCGATCCCGCCTTAGGCCGCTTCGCATGGACGACATTGGGGCAAAACTGACTTCCCTAAAGGGAGAGCTTTTGAAGTTCCCTGAAATAAAACGCAACTGTTCGATACCAAATCTAGTACGTTCCGGGCCCGCTTCCACCCTACCCATGGTGGAAACTTTGGCACCTCCTCTTGAGTCATCCAATTGATCTCGATGAGTGACTGCCAACCTTTGTCCAAAAACGGCCGACGCTATCAGTTCACCCGCGCGCGCGAAGGTGCGTCTCAAGAAGGCGCATGTTCGCAGCAGCTTTTTGAGCAACTCTCTTAAGAGGAAACGGGGGGCGTGGGGTGAAAATGTGTGCCGCTTTGTTCGTGGCACGAGTCCAAGGCACACGATATGCGAAACAAAACCCAACCGGTCGCTATCGAAGGGGAACCTGAACGAAAGGGTGGTCCATGCTTGGCATTGTCCGAACGGCCTAGATGTTTGCCTGGCACCGAGGGAGTCGGAACTCAACTTGAACTTGCGCCACGAAGCTTGCACAGAAGATTGCAAGCCATTTCGGCTGCCAAAATGTCTGAACCATCGAAACCTATCGGGGTGGAAGCACGGAAACTTGCACAGAATCAAAAGGGCTGCTTTCTGGCCTGTGTCTTTAAACTAGACCCACACAAGGTCCTCGTTTGGCTTGCTTTCACCGAAACCCCGTTCCTCTCTAAAACAGAACGCGCACCGGCGCACCCCGCTGGTTTTGATTGTGGCCCACTTCGTCTACGACGCGGCCATCCACGGAAGCTCGTGCTCAGAAAGTGCCAGTAGCCATTTGGACCTTGTCGTCACGATTTCGTCGACCCCATTGTTTTCAACCATCGTTCTACTCATGATGTCCGTGTGGCAAGAAGGACCCTGGCTGCCACTAGAACGCAGCTTGTGCGCAAACCAAAAGCACATAGCCACGTGCCCCCTGCAGAGTTCCAATCATGCATTCCAACTATTCTGTGAACATCAGCCCGTAAATGCTGTGTGTGTGTGTGCGTGGGTAAAGCGCGTAAGGGTGCGCACTTGCGCGTGAGTGCACCAGGGGCACAAAGGAATCACAGCTGCGCTAATCAAATGTGGCTGTGGGTCCAAAATAGGGGAACCCCACAATGGGTTGCCCGGGGCCCTGGCAACTGCCAGAAAATGGACTAAAACCTGCGATGTTCTGACAGCTTCATTTTTGAGGCTTCACCCAGTTCAGCAGACCTTCATGGGGCCTCATTTACGGGACCTCTGATCGGCTCGCCCGAATTGCGGCAGATCCCAGCGCCTGGGATACCCCGTACGATAGTGTGCGAATGAAATGGAGAATTCACAATGCTCATTCTGTGATGAAATCCATTTCGCACCACTCTGAAGCCATGGGAAAGAAACCATGGGTTGGTGTTTTCAAAAAAATACCATCAGGGTTTCTTAGGTTGTGCAGGATTTTGTCCAGCCACGGTCACGGGCGCAAGATCGAAGCAACACGCTCGCCACTTGGCAAGCAGATTGCGCTGCTCATGTTGTGCCAGGTTGCTCCAGCACTCTGATTGTCTGCTGGTGGGGAGAATCTTCTTAGACGCCTCATCCTTTTTGCAAAGCATGTTGCCCTCTTTCAGGCACCTTGACCACACCAAACACATCCAGCCACCAAGGAGCTGCGCTTCAACCCGGTGTTGGGCTAGAAACGTGCAGCATTTGCAAGGGCGCAATCAGCACCTAGACTCTTGAGAAGGAACTCTACACCCTGAGAAGGCACACTCTGGGTCAGCGAGGACGTGCTTGGACAAGTACTTGTATATATTCCCCTGAAACAAGAATCCATTGTCATGGTTGCCTGACACTGTCATGCATTTCATGCATGCTGTGGTCTACAGTGAAAGGGTGTCAAATGACTACGGTGCGCTTTCGGCACTAAACATTACAACCCCTCACGCAAAGTCCTCACGCCCGCCACGAGGACTCACGCTAAGACTCGGCAGCTGGAAGTCACCCATCAGCTCACCAACTGCACAACGCGACACCGGAAAAACACGCAAAGAAAACGAGCTTTGGCTTGGGGTTCAACAGTCAATGGAATTGTTTGCTCAAACTCCAAGTTGATCAAGGATCTCCTGAACCTCAGTGGTGGTCCTTTGTCAGGCAGGAGCAAGGTTCTCTTTCAGTGCCGAATGTCTAATAGGATCAATTCAAATTGGATCGATTGGCTCACGAGCAGCAAAACAAATAGCTGCGATCTAAATCACAAAAGCATCGAGACTCACAGACTTAAATCAGGCCCAAGAAATAGGCATGATTGTGGCATGATTGTCTTATGATCCAAAAACAAGATTTGGTGCTAACCAAAAACAAACCATCCATCCCATTTACTCCATTTACTCAGGCTCTCATAGCCAGATAGGAAACATTTCCGCGGCCGGCCTGCAGCACCTCATCCAGTTTCGACATGGCCTGAGTCTGCACCAACAGCCCCTTTAGATGGTGTGGGTCAAATTAAGCTAGGAATCGGACCGCAGGTTTTAGTCCATGCTTCCATTTACCAAGGTAATCCATTGTGGGGTTAGCCTATTTTTGACCCACTGCCAAATGCCGCGTCCGAGCGTGATCTCAAGAACCCGGCAGTTTTCACGAAGATGATGGGTTCCTCGATCTTCACCTGAACCGATCCTAAGGTCCTTGGACCTCAACATGGGAACCCCCCCTCAAAAAAAAAGCTTCCGCAAGCCGCGGAGCACCGGCCAAGACCCCAAAGCTCTTCGAATGGGCTGGTTTCACTTTGGGGTCCTTCTACCCCAAAAAAACCTTGGGCTACAAAAGAAGGGGTCCCTGCTTTCCCGCCGGAAGCAACCCAAAGAAGGATGCCAATTCCACAATAAGGAGAGATTTCCGGTGGATTCCCTCTGAACAGTAAAGGTACCAATAACAACATGACGCAGGCGCATACAGTATAAAAAAAGAGAGTATATCTCGCTTAAACAACCCAAAAGAGCACGAACTCCAAAAGGCCGCACATCCCAAAATGGTCGGCTTCCCCTCCGTTTTCCTCTTAAACCGTGAGAAGCGTCCCAAGTCCTGCCTTGCCCTCGCCAGGCTGGCCGTAGACATAAACGTTGGACTGGCGAAAGGACACCGGCGACGGCAGAGGTGGGAGCCGAATGGAATGAAAGTGACACCCTCAGAGTTGCCCATCTAAACGTCAACGAAACTTGGCTGGAGTTAGGACCCCAGCAAAAAAAGTCTGGTTCGTGGAAAACAATGGGAACCCCAAAAAAGCAAAATAGTATAGATTCGAGGGTTACTGGTTTGGGGCCCAAAAGGAGACAACAAACCGTCCAAGTGCGCTGCTCGCACATTTTCTCGCTTGAACAGCCACACTGCGGATGCAATTCATGTTAAACCCCCAAACTGACCGATTGAATTCTTCACCCCCCCTCTGCGTCTTAAAGCGGCCTTTCACAAAGCAGCCAAACAGAAACACAACAGAGGGAAGAACGGTCGGGGCTTCATCTGTACATGCAAATCCGTGACGGATGCGTCTTTAACGCCACCGCCAGGTAGACTGTCGTCCACTGCCGCTACTGCCACCCCAAGTGCTCCGAGCTGCCCCACTGCTCGCCCTCGCGGGCGGCGGGAGCTGCATAGGACGCATAGCGGGCCGCGTTGCGAGCGAGGTGTTTGTCTCTTTCGCTGCGTGAGAACTCAGCAGAGTCCCATGCGGCTCGCTCGTTCTGCCGGAAGATCCAGTCCAACTCTTGGCGGAGCTCGTCCTCGTTTCTAGCACTCAGGTGCATCACCCCGTTCCAGCAGCCAATGCTGCGAGGCTTATCCTGCTCCAGGATGATGTGAACGAAGGCACGGGGTGTATGGCATTCCTTGGCACATGATAATCCAACGCGACGTCAGTGCATCTCTCAGCTGCAGGACCATGAACTCACGCCCGTGGCGGCATGCGCGAAAGGTAAACGAGTCGGCTTCCCTCTTGCATGCTGCGGGACTGTGCTCGAAAAAGGCTAAGTCTGCTAAGGGTATTAGCCCCGAAAACAGATCCCAAAAGCTATCCCCGCTAAACCTTATAAGCGTTGCGACCATGTTTGCCAAGTGTTGAGCTTGGGGTTTACAACGGGGGTTATAAGCGTGTCATATCTCTTATAATCCTTAGATAGATTTATAAAGCTTAGAAACGACTTATAAACCTTATATAGGTTTGACCAACTTATCTTGTTTGCCAAGGAGTTTGGCAGCCTTATAACCCAACTTAGCCGAGATACTAAACGTTTATAACCTGGTTAACATTAGCCAGCCGGCTAAGTAAGGCTGTGCAGGCTCACACAATTGGTGTCGGCGATTTCGGAAGCAGTGATGTTTCCGTTTGCAGTCACAAGGCGAATAGGCTGGGGTGCCTGCTTTCAGACCGCTTTGGATGCGTTCCTCAGAGCAGCTTTGCTGATGAGGTCCTGCTCACTGCCGGAATCAATGAGCCAGCCACCCTTTCCCTTTGGGGCAAGAGTGGCTGCCCTTGGCGCTTCGACACCCTTGCGGACATCGTGAGGCGGCATGGCAATTCTCAGGCACTCGTCACAAGACAGGCTTGAGATGGAATCGGATTCCATCGCACATGAAACCACAAGCGGGCTGGGCTCCATTCTCAATGGCTTTGATCACGGCATTCAACTGGTTTGCGGCCTTGCGCGCTGCCTTGTTTGCACCTTTGGGCGGCCTGGGGCAGTCCTTTGCACATCCTTATTGTACTGCCGGTCCTCGTATTCGAGCTTGAAACCCTCGCCTTCGGCGGGGACCTCATGCGCTTTGGTGTCAAATGACACCCCTGCCGGATCGATCGGCTTTGCGAACATGGCGTACCTTGTGCAGACTGCAGCGGCTTTGGCCTTCGGCTTAGGCTTCGGTGAATTTGCACGCTTCTTAGCCGCAGGGTTGGCATTGGCCTCGTTGCTCGATGCCGCAGCGGCTGACTTGCCGCCTGTGGAGGCATAGCTAAACTTGCATTTGTCACCCCTGGTGCACTTCCCTTGCGCAAAGAAAGAGCACGGTGCTTTGTCTCCCTTCCCTTTGGGGGAACTTGGTCTGCCACGGGTCGCAGAGCGTCCTCGCGGCTCTTTGTGGTGCGCGTAAGGGCCCCCCCGTGCACGAGCCCTTCTAAAAGTCAAAACAGCACTTCTCCTCGGCATCCTTCGCCTTAGGTGCGCTTTTCTTCTTGGGATCCTTCTTTTCAGGAGCAGCGGCACCGGCCTTAGGCGTCGGGGCTTTACTGGCATTGACCTTGGACACGCGCTCTCGGTTCTCGCGACGCCTATCACTTTCAATCAGACCCCTCACGCAACGCATCAGGAAATCATACGATTTGTTGGGATCATCATCACGGCAACGATCATATGTGTCAATGTCGTACCGCAACAGATGGCAGCTCCTCGCTTGGCGAAGCAAAATGTCTTTCAACACCTTTTCTTCGGGCGGCTTCTTCATGCCAGCAATGACGGAGTCCCAAGCGTTAGGAATCGCTTGAGATCAATGATCCCTTCGCCGTGTCGCGAGACACGCAACAGGTCCTCCAAGGAGTAGAGGTTGCCGGCTTCTTCACTGGTCTTGAAATATTAGTCAAACATAAACAGGACCTGCCTTCCCCTCGTTGCCTTTCCCTCCTTGGCACACTCTTCTTTTGCCGGCAGAATTCGCTGAGCCAGATCACCCTTCGCTGAGCGCGTGAGCGCTGCGAGAATCTTCGTGTCAAGAGTCACGAATTTCCCCGGTTCACCAAGCTCTTCCAACAGCCTTTTCTTGTCCTCGCGATCGGACCAAACTTCCATGATCCAAGGCCAAGCCTCGTCTGGTCGGTCGGACGCAGCACGGACGTCTTCACGAACCGATGTTTTCCACTCACGGTACGTTTCAGGAGTTGGCATCTCCTTGAATCGCAACGTCTCGCTTTCTGGGCTTCTTGTCATTCGTGTGACCCTTTACCAACTTCATCAACATCTTAGCGAAAGCTTCTTGGCCGAGGTTGGGCCCAAGGCCGTCACCTTCCTCCTCATCACCTTCGCCATCACCATTCCCATCATCACCGGGTGGCGGACCGCTAGGAGGCTTTCCTCCCGGCACCAACCACTACCTGATGGCTTTTCTGCGGGTCCCTGCGGACCGCGAGCATTCGCTTTCAATGCTTCACGTTCGGCAGGTGGCGTTATGCTGGGAGAATACTCAGCTTCATAGCCGTCATTGGTAACAAGTGACCTCAACTTTGCCTTTGCACATGTCCAACATGGACCTTTGCGACCGAGCTGACTTCATGTCGTCGGTCATCAGCTCTGGCGAATCCTCTCGGGTATCGCCTGCCCCTTTGGGCTTCGA
>CAUJNA010003691.1:193761-268761 GCA_963377175.1 Effrenium voratum | reverse complement strand
GAAGCACCAACTTCACCAGCTGGTTTGAAGGACAAACACAATTACCCTCCCTGCCACAAACATAGGGGTCCCTTTCAAAAAAACTGATCTTCCAGGTGCCCTCCCACAGATGCTATGTGTGTGGGAGCAAGGGCGCCAGCTGGCTTGAAGGAGCAAGGAAACTAAAAGAGAACCCCGGGCTCAAGTTGGCCAGCTTTGAGCGGGTGACTTGGGCCCCAACCTTGAGCACCGAACGCACGCTGTCCCACTTCTGCTCCTCGCAAGGTTTGGGCCCAACCCCAACTAGGGCACCGTTTTTTTGCGAGCCCTGGAACAAGACTGGGTAAGGTGTTTTCAGCCTTTTCTCTTTAATGAAAGGTCCCAACCCCATCTTTCCGACCTCCAATTCTCAAAGCGGTTTCATCAGGGTACCTTCCGGTGCTGAGTCGAAGTCCTTCAGAGCCCTGGGACTCGGTCAGCAAACTCTCTTCCTTCCTGAGCCGGGCTGGGCACTTAGAGCCATGTGGGGTGGGTGGGTGGGTGGGTGGGTGGGGGGGTGGGGGGTGGGTGGGTGGGTGGGGGTGGGTGGTGGTGGGTGGTGGTGGGCTGGGTGGTGGGGGGGGGGGGGGTGGGTGGGTGGTGGGGTGGGTGGGTGGGTGGGTGGGTGGGGTGGGAGGGTGCCAACGCAATCTGATGCAGCTGCTCCCAACAAGTCGATAGGCATCCTTTCTTGAAACTTCAGCCGGTCAAGCACTGCAGTGGTAGCTGCGTGGTATGGCGAAATTTCTCGCTCGCGAGAACAAATCCCTTGATTCAGGTCGCGTCCGATCAAGTCTACGTTGTGTTGCTTGGCGACAGTCAAAACCTCGTCCAACATTGTTTTCATGCAACGGCTCTAATTACTCTAATTACTCTAATTCGGTGAGGCAAACTCACAACGAATTCCGTGCGCATGCAGCCTCATCACGGGAGTCAGCTCAGTCCTAAGCGATCAAGTGACATGACAGCCTCTCGCGCATGGACAGTGCGAAAATGCAGTCTGAGCGGTGTGTGCTCTTGGGAAAGCCAATTCGTTCCAGAAACAACCTCAGAGCTTTGCAAAAAAAAATCTGACAAAAAAGCAACCCGACACGAGTTATGATTAGCTGAGTTGCAGGTGAATGCGACTTGCCCAAAAGACTCAGGTGGTCAACTCCTGCCCAGACGCATTCAAAAGGGTTAGAACTCTTCCACTGTACTTCGCGAACCACATCTTCATTCATCGGGCTCAGCATGCCTCACAGAATCATGCCAAAAGAAATGGCCTTGCCAGAACCTCACTCTCGGAATACGGCAAAGGTGCATGCCGGGAATCGGTGGCACCGGTACCACTTGCGGTTGCCGCGCGGGGCGGCCTCCCATCTGGCCGAACCTGGGCTGCCGCACCTTGGACACGTGCTGTAATCCGAGGGCAGCGCAGGCGGGCAGGGAGGGACCTGAGCCAGCTCCTCAGCCGTGGGCGGCGCCCTGAAGGTGGAAGGCTGGGCAGCCGGGGGCGAAGACAGAGCCGTCTGCACCAGGAGGAAGAGGGAGAGAGAGGGAGAGACGGGGAGAGAGGGAGAGAGGTGTGAGTGCGTGTGTGTGTGTGTGTGCGCGTGTGTGCGTGCGCGTGCGCGTGCGCGTGCGCGTGCGCGTGCGCGTGCGCGTGCGCGTGCGCGTGTGCGTGCGCGTGTGCGTGTGCGTGTGCGTGTGCGTGTGCGTGTGCGTGTGCGTGGGCGTGCGCGTGCGCGTGCGCGTGCGCGTGCGCGCGCGTGCGCGCGTGCGCGTGCGCGGCGTGCGCGCGCGCTGGCGCGCGTGGCGTGCGCGTGCCGGGCGTCGCGGCGTGCGCGCGCGCGCGTGCGCGTGCGTGCGCGTAGCGCGCACGCGCGTGGGCGTCGCGCGTGCGGCGGGCGTGCGCGTGGCGTGTGCGCGTGCGCGCGTCGCGCGTCGTGCGCGCGCGCGTGCCGCGCGCGCGTGCGCGTGCGTCGCGCGTGCGCGTGTGCGTGTGGGTGTGTGTGTTTTTACCCAAAGGTGTCGCCGAATCTCTGTCTAGGGAAACCAAGCAATCACACTTGTTTAGCAATCAAAAACAAACTATTCACTAGGGAAACCAAGCAAGCACACATTGCAGAATTGCTGCTCTGACATTGTTTTCATGCGACGGCTCCAATTCGGTGAGGCAACCTCGCAACAAATTCCGCGCACATGCAGCCTCATCACGGGAGTCAGCTCAGTCCTAAGCGATCAAGTGACATGACAGCCGGAGAGGGAGGAAGAGGGAGAGAGAGGGAGAGACGGGGAGAGAGGGAGAGAGGTGTGAGTGCGTGTGCGTGTGCGTGTGCGTGTGCGTGTGCGTATGCGTGTGCGTGTGCGTGCGCGTGCGCGTGCGCGTCGCGTGCGCGTGCGCGTGCGCGCGTGCGCGCGCGTGCGTGTGTGTGCGTGTGGGTGTGTGGGTGCGTGGGCGCGTGGGTGCGTGGTGCGTGGGCGGTGCGCGCGCGTGCGCCGCGCGCGCCGGCGCGCACGTGCGCGCGGCATGCGTGCGTGCGTGCGTGCGTGCGTGCGTGCGTGCGTGGGTGGGTGGGTGGGTGGGTGTGTGTGTGTGTGGGTGTGGGTGTGGGTGTGTGGGTGTGTGGGTGTGTGGGTGTGCGTGTGTGTGTGTGGGTGCGTGGGCCCGCGTGTGGGTGCGCGCGCGCGCGTGCGCGCGCGCGTGCGCGTGCGCGTGCGCGTGCGTGCGTGCGTGCGTGCGCGCGTGGGTGGGTGGGTGGGTGTGTGTGTGTGTGTTTTTACCCAAAGCTTTCGCCGAATCTCTGTCTAGGGAAACCAAGCAATCACACTTGTTTAGCAATCAAAAACAAGCTATTCACTAGGGAAACCAAGCAAGCACACATTGCAGAATTGCTGCTCTGACATTGTTTTTTGCGACGGCTCCAATTCGGTGAGGCAAACTCGCAACAAATTCCGCGCACATGCAGCCTCATCACGGGAGTGCGAGTGCGAGTGCGAGTGCGTGTGCGTGTGCGTGTGCGTGTGCGTGTGCATGTGCGTGTGCGCGTGCGCGTGTGCGCGTGTTCGCGTGCGCGCGTGTGCGCGTGCGCGCACGCGCGTGTGCGCGCAGTGGGTGGGTGGGTGGGTGGGGTGGGGTGGGGTGGGGTGGGGTGGGGTGGGCTGGGCTGGGCTGGGCTGGGCTGGGCTGGGCTGGGCTGGGCTGGGCTGGGCTGGGCTGGGCTGGGCTGGGGTGGGGTGGGGTGGGGTGGGGTGCTGTGGGGGGGTGCGGTGCGGTGCGGTGCGGTGCGGTGCGGTGCGGTGTGGTGCGGTGCGGTGTGGTGTGGTGTGGTGTGGTGTGGTGTGGGGTGGAGTGGGGTGGGGTGGGGTGGGTGGGGTGGGCGGGGTGGGTGGGGTGGGTGGGGTGGGGTGGGTGGGGTGGGTGGGGTGGGTGGGGTGGGGTGGGTGGGGTGGGGTGGGTGGGGTGGGAGGGGGGGGGGGGGTGGGTGGGGTGGGGTGGGTGGGGTGGGGTGGGTTGGGGTGGGTTTGGGTTGGGTTGGGTTGGGTTGGGTTGGGTTGGGTTGGGTTGGGTTGGGTTGGGTTGGGTTGGGGTGGGGTGGGGTGGGGTGGGGTGGGTGGCTGGGTTGGTTGGAAGGTTGGAAAGTTGGTTGGTTGCTTGTGTGCTTGTGCGCTTAGTTGCTTGCTTGCTTGGTGCGTGGGTTTGTGGGTGGGTTAGGTGGGTCGGTTGCTTGGTTCTTGCTTGGTTGCTTGGTTGGTTGGGTGGGTTGGTTGGTTCGGTGGGTACTTGTAGGTATTGTTTGCAGTGCTCTGTGTTTGGGCCATCATCGTGTTCATAGGATCCTCTCACAAACAATGATCGAACATCTTTGCTGTTTTGGGCGTCAGACAGGTCGAAAGACCCGCATGCAGTATTCTGGCTAGACTCACACCCTCACAACCACCGGGGTCTCTCGGGATGCGGAAGTGCTAAACCCGGAACTCTATGCTTCAGGCGAGGGCTGCCTTTCTAGACATGGGAAGTGTGTCCTTAAGCATCAATCGAGTCCCGGATCTTTCAAACAGACGGCGAATCCATTGGGCGGGACAGCCGCTAATCTAAGCCTGTCCCAAAGTTCAGCAGCTCCCAAAGCCAACCGACCTTTGGTTCCACTACATGCTTATACAGGTTTGAACGCCTCTTCCAAATGAAACCACGTATGAGAACCATCTTACAGTGACCATGAATCGATGGAGGGGGGTTGTCCCCTCAACTCAGGTCCTTCCAAACGAGTCCCGTTCCGGCGCCCCGGCTTGATCGCCCCTATGAGGTCCTCATTGCTGTCAGCCCGCGCGGCTTCTGGCCGCCTCCCATGGCTTCTAGAAGAGGTCTCCCTAAACCGGGGATAAGCGTCTCAGGCGAAAGATGCGGAGTAGGCACCGTACCATTTGGAACTTGAATTCAACCACAGAGTGAACTTTAAAAATCGATCCAGATGTGTTGCCAATCCACAATATCCATGCAAATATGCGCCTTAGCCAGGCATGAGAATCCGATTTGGCACGTGCAAGCTCAGAAGTATGTGCGCGTGTGTCTCTGGCCTTGTTTCAGTGCCTAAATCCTGCAATTGATATGTGGCAAACACAGTCATGAAAGGAATATGGACAACTTCTACAATTCACAAACTGGGCATAAAGAGTCTGCAAAAAAGGAGCTTCATGGGCCATGGGCTTTCGCTTGTCGTGTCTTGCGAAGACCCCCCCCCAACCCCAATTTGCCAAAATACGCTTAGACGCTCAGCCTAAACAGGATTCCGGTTCTCTCTTTGACTCCATCGCCCCACTAAAGCTCTCTAAAAATCGGCCCAACAGCCCGATGTTTAAACAATGGGAGGGCATGTGTCGCAAATTGCCCAACAATGGCGGGTTCGCTCCTTGGTTTTCTTAGGGAAGCAATAAAGGAAACTATGAGGGGTTGATTTCTAGAAGGCATTCCGTCGTTCCCGAAGCAAAAAGGACGGCCCACCCTGGCCCAGGCTGAGGGCAAGGCAGGGCTGCCACACTCGCCAGCAGCACCTGGCGAAAACTTTGACGGGACTTTGGTCGAAAACTCAGGAAGTGTTCTCTGGCTTTGCGAGTGAATTGGCAACAAGCGAAGGCGACTCTTGACGTTTGCCACTGAATTAGTCTCCCAAAAGGCTTGAAGTCCATGAATTCAGGAAGGTCTATGACCCATTGAGGGGCGTGGAGGACGAGCCCGAAGCTTCCCACAAAAAAGAGTCGCTCTGATCTACCCCTGTCCACCGAGAGTAAAAGCAGGTGTTGACCCTTGGTTTGCCGTTGGCCAACTTCAAGAAAATCTGTCAAATGCTAGCATCTGCTTCTGCTGAGAACGCACACTGAATTCAGGCATCCGATGTTCTCACCCTTCAAGCCTCGGCCTCATAGACAAGCTCGCTCTTCTTCTTTCTTTGGCTCAAACATATGCATCCGATTTGGTTGGCTTCCTTTTCAGCCCGTTCCGAATGAGAAAAAACAACACGTCGGAGACAATCATTGACAAGGCCGCAACCTGCATGTTCTTTTTGTCTGCTGGCATAGGTTTCTGTCACGAGTGCACAAAATATCATTGTGCCGCATTGACTGTGAACTCGTCGCCCCCCCCACCCTCCGTGTCGGTTTGTGTTTAACTTGCTTGCCCACTCAGTCATCTGAAATCTCCAAAACGGCACGTGTTTCTATCATCACGCGAGCAGCTTTGCCGAAAGTTGGAGAATATAGTGAAGTGAAACCATTCGCGGCCTCATGGCCAGAAACTTGATGCATTTGCCTGAAATTGCCTGCTGAGCATTAGCAGCTGCCGATTCAGCTCCATCCCTGCAGGCAACACAAGCCAAGAACCAAGGCCCATGTGTCAAAGGGGCAGAACCGGGCAAAGACACGGCACCCCGTCTTTGCCTCTTGAAGGTTCACCAGTTCCCCAGTTCTGGCCATGGACTGCCAAAACTTCCCCTGGAATTGGCAGTCCCTTCACTGGAATTCCAATCTCGGCGCCCTCACCTTCGCCGTTTGCTTCGGCGCTTCGCCCGCCGGGCGGCTCCGGCGCTTCCGGCGACTCGGCGCCGTGTCCGCCGGCGGCTCCGGCGGGAGGAAGCGCCAGCGGGTGCGGCGCAGGCCGCACTGCTGCGCAGAGAGGCGCTGCAGCTGGCGGTGGAGAGAAAGAATATGGCAGATCTCGGCCAGAGGCTGCGAATCGTCCGGCACCTCTTCCCAGCCATCCACCTATAGCTCCAGCTTCAGTTTATGTTCATTGGGAAAACCCATGGATTGGTCAGTGGCAAAGGAAACCTGCGTGTTCTCTTTTTTGGTGTTCGGGGGGGGATCAACAGCGGTGCACAGCAAAAGACGTCCGCCTGGCGCCCGCGTCTCTCATTTTGCCCTCCGACCTCGTGCAGCTCTGGTTCCCGCTGCAGCTGCTGGGCGATGGCGAGCAGCCGCACGTCGTCTTTGAAGGCCAGGCGCGCGTCTTCTTTGGGACAGGGCGGCATTGCCGACGCCTTGGGAGCCCACCAGCCCCGGAACCACTCAGGCTCCTGCAGGGCTGGAGTCCCATGCTGTGAACACCCATGAGAGTGTCGGAAAGCCCCATTTTACTGAAGGCTAGATACGGCTAGAACAATTTGACGGGAGGGAGCATGAGACACCCTCCCAAGAAGGTGGAGTTGTAAAGCTGCGCCAATCGCAGCCACAAGAGGAACTTCCTTATTTCACCCCATAAAAGCCCCCACCGCAAAGCAAAAACACAAGAAAAGGGCAGGCAGCTGGCTCCTCCGCCAGATAGATGACCCGGCCCCTCACCTGAAAGTAGTTGTCCCTACTGCAAACACTCAGCAAAACATCTTCCTCCGCCTCCACCCACGGCGGCCAGTCCGCCTCGTCCGCCTCTGCCTCGTCTTCGTCGACCTCCCCATCGTCTGGAGGATTACTGAGAGCCCGTGCCTCTCCCTGGGGCCGTCTTTGCGAGGAGCAATAGGTATAATCAAGTAATCATACTGTCGATGGACGAAATCCACTTCGCACCACTTTGAAACAATGGCTTTCCCTCTGTTTGCTGGTATTTACAGGCCAATCATTATTCCGGGGTTCTTGGGTGGTGCAGGATTTCGTCCATCCACAGTACTAATCATGTTTCAGCAACATGTCATGTGGCCATGGGTCAAAATCCCGTACTCCCAGTGAACATCCCAATCCCCACTAAACTAGAGTGGGTGGTGCACCTACCCCGAAATGGTACCATTTTTGACCCACAGCCATGTAAACCTGTGTCCTTGCTTCACAAAGGTCAGAACACAAAAGTGTCCAACTCTCCCATTTGGTTGGTTGACCCCTCAAACTGCCAGCACCTGGGCGACTGTTCCAACGGGCAATGGAACCAAACATCGTTTTGCAGAATCCAGATTGATTAGCCCGCTCAACAAACTTCTAGAAAAAAAAACACGCACACACTTGCCAAAAAAACAGTCGGCTAGCCCAGTCCATGTTCAACAAACTTCTAGAAAACAACGAAACGCACAAACTTTCCAACAAACAGTCGGCTGACAAGCCAAAGCAAGTTGAACACTGAACACTAAACCGATGTTCTCTCTTGGTCATCCTCTCACCTTTCGCAGGAAGAAGGCCACCTTTGAGGCATCAGGAACCAAGCGCTCCTGATAGCAGGCCTCCACCGCATCTCGCCTACGTGTTCTGAGGATCACCCTATTTTGAGACATACCCACCCGGCAATGGTCTCCCAAAACGCGTGGCAAATCAGCAAAACACTGGATATCCGCATCTATCCTGTTCATGGCAAAGGTTATAGCAGAGCTGCATATGTGCCTTTGTGTGAGTCATGTGTTGACGCCAAGAAAGCAATATGTATCAAGAAAGAGAAGTACTGCGGATTCGTGGATGGGCAAACTCCTGCACCAGTTGGTAGGTGTTGTTTTTCCGGTATTCATAGGATCTTAACCATCCCAACTCGTGCAGGATTTCGTCCATCCACAGTACGGTGATTGGTATGTTATGGGCTGTGCCCTAGCCGTCCCGTTCCGTCATCGGGCAAGGTCCGGGGAAGCAGTAACTTTTCGCAAGTCAAATCGTCCGCACACCTTGCCTGCATGTGCCTGCTTAGAGCTGCCCAATATTGTTCTGCAGGTCCACTTACATCCAGCGTATTACAAACGTTTTTGTGCGAATCCGGTTGGCAAGCTTCTCACGGAAGGCAGGAATAGCATTCATTTGGACGCTAAGGAACGAGTCGAAAGTGTATTTAAAGCGCATCATTCTAGACTGTTGATGTTGAAAGCACATAGAACGTTTACTAAAAAAAGGCACACAGCCTCATCGGTCAAGAACTACAACCTCACCAGACATAAATACATGTAGTTCCCTTGTGTTCCCTCATGATCAGATACGTTTCGCTGCGGAATTCGTGCTGATTTGCAGAGCACTGCAGCAGTGCATTACGATGCAGCCAGGCGTCACAAGAGGAAACGGCAGGTCGTCGGCGACCCAGCCGGGCGTCGCAAGAGGAAACGGCGGGTTGAAAGAGGCCAAGTCGTCAACCACAACCGGCGGGTCTTCCAGCGCGGGCTGGCATTCCTGGGTCAATAGGACAATTGGCAGAACGGCCACTCTCTTGGTTCCCCTTTGGGAAAGACGAATATGACAGCTAGATGGGTGTTACATAGGAAAACACGGAAATGAACAAAAGTCACATCCCGGCCCTGTTGGTTTCGACCGGCTATGTAGCACCCAGATTCCGGCCGCCCGGCGAAGAAAGGCCCCTGATCCGCTTGAAGCGGCTCCGATCCCGTGCTGGTGGAACAGCTCGAAGCGCACTCGTTAGCATGGATGAGGTGGTCAAGGGAATTGCGTGCCTTCAGTGGTTGCAACTTGTCTTAAACATGAAACGAAAAGGCCCTGGCCCCCTTTAGATGGGAAATCAATATGTTTGAACACTAGCGCGGTACACATGTTCAAACAGATTGGCCAAATCTCTGCCTTCATATGGTTCAAAAGCGTTTGCAACAAGTCCTCAGTGGTTTCCATTGCTGGGATGGACCAGGTGCGCGCATGCGCAGATTCTAGCTTGAGCTGGAAACCGAGTCGTGTTGCCGGTGCTGCCAAAAGCGCGAGTCGGAAACCAGCTGTTAAAGATGCAAAAGCCACTGTTTCAAGCAACATCCTGCGGGTGTCCCTTTAAAGGAACTGGACCCGGGGTCGTTTCTCCACTGGCGGATTCCACTTTTCTCCTCCAGATTCAAGCGTGAAACGTAAAAGGCTCATGCAACAGTCTTCTCCACATGCAAATTTCCAGGTGCTGGCCATCGACTTCCCGCGGCGAGTTTTTGCCTTCAGGATGTAAGACGAGCACACGAGATCTCCGTTTTGTCAACAAGCCCCAGCCGGTGTTGGGTTGCTTTTGCTAGGGAAACCGCGTGCCAGCAAAGACTTCGCCGGAAGCTTCACTCGGCGCCGGCCATGTCCTGGTTCATCTTCTTGAAGCCCACGAGCTCCTTGAAGATGTACCTCGCTCCAAAAAACCGAAGCTCGGGAGTTCTGGACTGAGAGCTTCGAGCTTCGAGCTTCCCCCAGTTCTTGGAGAAAGCAAAAAACATCACCACACAAATGGCCACTTGGGGGAGGGGGATCAGTCTTTTCCTGGGTTCAAATGGCTGTGGTGGTCCAAACCGCTTTGGGATCCCGTTTTGGGGGGTAGGTGAATTCACCACCCATTTTAGAACCTATTTTAGTGGGGATTGGGATGTTCACTTGGGGTCCGGGCTTTTGACCCATGCCCAAATGGAAGGAGACTCCCGCATGGGAGCAAAACGTCCCACAAGCGTCCATGATTGAAAATCGTTTCACGGATTTGGCCACATGGGAAGGGAAGGCCATGGGAATCATGTGGGTGGTTCTCAACAAAGGGGACCCGACCCCCAAAACAAGAATCGTCTTGGGGTCCCTCTAAAAACCCAATGGCGACTTGGCGGCAAAACTGCATTTGGAGGGGGAAGTCACCGATCCCACGCTCCCAGTCTCAAATGTTCCCATCCGCCCAAGTCCCACTTCCTGCACTGGGGCGGTTTTAGAGGGACACTAATCGCAGTTTGCCCCTGAGGGACCCAGAAAATGAAAGGTTCACGTGTTGGGGCGACTAAAAATGGTTGCAAAGGGGAAACCCAAAGATGTCACTTCGATTCGGGTCGATTCGCGGTTGCAAGTGAGTAAGAACAGGTTCCCCCAACGCCAAGCCACTCCAGGATTCTCTTGGAGGACCGCTTGTCGCCCAGCTTGTGGGTGACGCCCAGTATTTCCCCGGCCTCGAAAGTCAGTCTGGTCTCAGTGGATGTCGCTTATATCAAGAGTTCGGCCTTTGGGCATTTCAAATGGTTTCAAAACACCCGAAATTAGCTCAATGTTTTCCACTGGAAAGCCCCCTGTATTCCAACCCATTGAGCTTTGGCTATTCAGCCCCCAAGTTTCCTTTACAAACCAATGGCTTTGGCTCTGGCGCTCTGGTTTTCGAGCTATCAACATCCAAACCTCCGCAGGTCCCGAAACGGGCCGGAGCCTGTCGGATGTAGAAGTCTAGGTCATCATCTGTGCACCTCACTGGCTGCTTGGTCTAAACCATCTGCAGCGTGAGACACCGACATGCCGTGCTACCAGTTCAAATGCAAAAAACAGTGCTGACTGACGATCACAGAGCTAGAACCAAGCACTACTAGGACTACTACTGGTACTACTGCTACTACTACTACTACGACTACGACTACGACTACGACTACTACTGCTACTACTACTGCTACTGCTACTACTACTGCTGCTGCTACTACTAACAATAGCAGTAATTAAAAAAAAGATAATAACAATAACTAAATAGTTACTTAAGTACATAAATGAATGAATAAATAACTCAATAAATAAATAAGTATTAATAATAATAGTAATAATGATAATAATAATGATAATAATAATGATAATAATAATGATAATAATAGTAATAATAATAATAATAACAAAAATAATAATATGAAAATAGTAATAATAATAACGGTAAAAACATATTAATAATAATACTGATAATAACAATAATAATTATAATATATAATTATAAAAACACGACGGCAAAACCTCTGGGGCCGTGGCTTGTTGGTCAACTGCGCCAACCGTACCCGCTCGGACGCGAACTGCTCGTCCTGGAAGCACGAGACTCTAGCCGCTTGAGATCGGCTGGGTAGGTCTGAAGCAACAAGTTGAGTATCATCTCTCCCTCTAACATGGCACCTGACAGGGGGTCCCAACAAGAGGACATGTATCTTCCAGCTACCCTCCCACAGGCGCTAGATTCGAGGAAGGAAGGGTATGTGTCAAAACTCCCATGAACAGTGGGCTTTTTGGGCTCTCTTTAAACCAACCTTACAATGAATACCTTCAAAACAAAACACACCCATGAACGTTTGGAGCTCCGGCTTGAGCTGACAGGTAAAACCAAAAGGCTCAGGTTGGAACTTCACCTGAGGAAGTGCCCTGTAGTTGGGTCCCAGGAACATCCCAAACGCCGTGGTTCGTCGAAGGCTCGTAAAAGCGGAGAGCTTGTGCCATCCGAGGGGGTGGACCCAGGTGGACCACGTAGAACTAAGTCTATCTCGTCCTGCCCCTCACATCCATCTTCTGGGTATGACGTGGACATCATTGAAATGAAGGCTCATGTCATTTATATCCATTCTTGAAGGGGTCCCAACAACATGTTACCCCCTGAATGCCGCCACGCCCCCCTGAACCTGTACCAAAGTCTGCAAATTGTCAAAACTCCAAAACGGCATGGTCTGTCGAAATTCAAGCGCTTGACCATCCTTAGCAACCCGTTGAATCAGATGTTTACACCTTTAGAGGGGGAATTTTGGGGATGGCTGACATGGCTGACAAAAATGTAAAGCCACAGAAAACCGATTTTAGTAAGAACTTTAAGTAGGGTCCCTTTGCACATCATGCCGGTGGGGAGTTCCGACTTTTCACCACCTACTTTTCAGCAGGTTCCAGCCACTAAAACTCATATGGAAGCCGTTTCTCATTTAGAAAAGTCATGTGAATCAGAGGGTTCCAACCACCACTTTTCACGTGTCAGAGGGTTCCAACCGCCGCTCCCATCCAGAGGGCTTTCTCGCTGGGTTTCGGGCCAGGTCAAAGAGGTCGAGGCTGGGCGGCGGGGGCTCCCGCAGGCAAGGAGGGAAGACCTGAGGTTGTCTCAACCCCCCGCCTTTTGGTTGGAAGCGGTGGACTCAAAAAAAATGCCTTGTGTGGGAAAAAAATGGGGCATGGAAAAAGTCGGCTTTTGAGGAAAAAATGGGTGGGCATGGGAAACGTGGGCTTTTGTGGGACCCTCACCCACTTGGCAAATTCTGCGAATTTCCAAAAACGGAAAGCAGCCTTCATCATAGGTTTTCGCTCGAGAACCTCGCTCGTATTGCCAAATTGCAACACTTAGAGGCGGGTCCTGCCCACAACAATTGCGAGCTAAATCCCGCAAGCCTTAAGTCTTGGATTTCGCGCCATGATATACCTTCTACATGCGTGCATACCACCTCTGGTTGCGACGCACTGCTTCGCAACCGTCAAATGATAAATCCGCTGAGCCTCTGTGTGTTGAAATGCGCAAAGAGAAAACACCATGCTCTGCAAGAAGTGCTGCAGACCCGTCGCAAAAACAAAAAAAAACAACTGGTAGGGCTCATGGATTTTATCGGTGGCCCAGGTCTCACTCTGCGAGACCAAATGGGCAGGCCGCGCTTGCCAGGCCGCACGTTTGAAGCCACTGGCGCTGTTTACATATGACCCCCTGCCCCTACTTAAGGACATAGAGACATGTTGGGACCCTCTTCCACCACCCTGTTTCCCCACGCAAAAAGGGCTGGAGGCGACAGCCGATCTGGTTTCAATAGGTGGCTTGGGGGGGGGGACACATGCAAGGTGAAAAGGTGTGTTGAGAAGCACTGCCCGCCTGTTTTCACCTGACTTCAATCGTTTTGATGCAACTTTACATCTCACCAAAGGTCTGAGATTTCAAAGGCCCTGGCGACTGGCCTTCGGAAGGTATGCCAGGCATAGGTTGTTGAACACCAGCCGACTCGCCTGCAGCTGGGAGTCGATTTGCGGACTCAGCTCCAGCTCTTGCTGCAGGCGTAAGGGCACCATAGAGCTGGCGGTCGATGTCCCGCACAAGACGCTCCTCGTCTTTTCTGGCTTGGCGCATCTGGACTTGATAGACTGCCACCATCCCAGTGAGGATATGCATCGCCCAAAGAATGAGCCACGCGATAACGAAGGGCGTCCTTGTAAACCTGCTTTTGAAAACCAAGGTGGTGAAGATGGCAGCGTCAAAGTCGTCAACCGGCGCCAGGAAGACCGCGAGAAGGACGCCCAGCAGCAATCCCCTGAAGAAAATGAGCTGACCCATGCTGTTGCAAAGGCGTCGTGCTTCCGTGCTCGACACGGCGCTCAGTAGGAACAGTGGGCCCCCAATGGCTGCATTCCATCGGGTGATCCAGGGCAGCTCTTCGGCCAGTTTGCATCTGGTGACAAAAGCTGTGGACAGAGTGCAGAATAACAGCGCAGCTCCCACAAAAAGCAGAGATGTCGCGAGGTCCACACTGAGTGGCTCTGCCAAGCTGATCATCATTTTGGCCACCAGGTTGTCTCCGTCTTTGGCCCAATCTGCTTTCACTTGGTCTTGCAACCTGTTCTGCACGCCGATCAATGCGTGCTCAATAGGTTGGCCTTGGATGTCCTCTGACTCAAACGTGTACAATGTGCGGGCGAATTTGTCGATTTCGTTATCGAAAAAATCTGAGAATTTGGAACCAAAGAGTATCAGGCATCTTGAGGTCAGCAAGAAAATGGTAGCCACCTCGACGAGAATGATGTCGATGGCGTAATGCGCCCAGATGGGGGCTTTTTGGTGCCGCTCTTTAAGTCTCCGTCGCTTCGCCACCCCTGCTGCCAATGGGGAGATGGAGGAAATCAGAAATGTCAAGCCGAGCACAAATTCGTGGCCCCAAACCCTCCATGTCAACACCCCAACGCCATCGCCAGGTCTGAATTTACGATGTGCCCGGATATGATGTCGGCGATTACATTCCAGGGAACCACATGGGCCAAGACTGCTCCACCCCCCACCAGCCTGCTCACAAAGCTCCGCACACTTGTTTCCAGCGCTTCGCTCCTCTTGATCTTCTCCACTAAGGCCAGGTATGTGAACCTTCGAGAAAACCAAATCGAACAAAGAACCACCAGCTCAAGACCAAGCCAAAAAAAAGTACGCCTGCACAAAACCTGAAAACGTTTGCCATCTCTGGTAAGGAGCTGGTTAAAGATCTGCATTTGCCCTTCCGGGGGGGTTGGATCCACACAGGCTTCGTAGCCGCAGAGATTATTGTCTTCTGGACGCTCGGGGGCATTCGGAACCGGCACTGCTTGCCACCTTGACAACTGGCAACGGCCTGCTTTCCAAAGCGCCTCATCAGCCAAGTGCATGTTTTCTGAAAAGTCGTAGGGCCACACCGTGCTTCTCTGAAGAACTGTCACCAGGTCAGTCTGATTCAGGGCCTTCCGGGTCTCGCAGCCAAGTTTCAAGCCAAAAGGCAGGTCCAGGCTGCAAACATCCTCTTGGTCTTGCAAGAGCTTCAACAACTCAGTTGTTTTCCCCGTTTCTTTGAAAGCTTTGTCCTCCAAGAGAGGTCTGCCAACTGACATTGACAATTGGCATACAGGGGCCTCCACCACATGGCGGCTCGCTAAATAGAAGCTGACCATGGACCTTGGTTGGACAAGGGGGATTGTGAGGGGGAACATCCCTACACGCCGAACTGAAGCTTATGGGGCCTTGTCATTGATGTGAGGCAAGAGGGCTTCCGATGAAACGTACGCCCAGGGATTTCGAGGCGTGTGAAGGCACGTGTTCGCCCGTTGTGAAAGAATTCAGTGTCGACACGATGCTGCAATAAGCAAATGACCATCAGAACGTGACAGTAAATGAGCGCGCTCGGCAATTCACCACAGAAAACAACAAGGGAGCCCAAGGCTAAGAACAAACACAAAACAACAACCCACATCTGGAGCTGAATCCTGCGCCACAGAGCAGGGGAATTCCTCTGCCAAGGGCTTGTCGCAACTTAAGCCGGCCCCAGGCCGGGGGCGGCTTCTCTGAGCATATCTCCCTGCCATGTTGCCAGAGTAGGAACGGAATGTCTAGATCCATCACGGCAGCTCGAGCCAGCCCCGGCTCTTCAACCTTCTCCTGAAAGTATCCTGGCTCATGACATCCAAGCAGAAAGACCAGTTCCGTGTCTTTCAAAGAAACAAATACGCTTCCTTTGGAGAACAGCAAAAATGCAGGTCGTTTTTGGTTTGGTTTTAAAGTGAAACTGAAAGGATGATTTTGAAACAAACCGCATAGAAGGTGAACTAAGCCAGGAAGCCTTGCAGGTTCGTCATGAAAAGCCCCATAGCGAGCACAATTAGCGGTGCAGCGTACGTTACGTTCATGTCATCATCGTCTAGCCCCATTGCCAGCTGCCAACCAGCTCCAGACAAAGAGGGCCACTGGCAGAGTCGCGGACATCTTCCGGCACTCTGCCATGCAACGGTACAAGGTTATGGATACACTTGCGGTAAGACGGTTCTGGCTGGAGCCCCAGGCGCAACGGTTGCTATGCCCAACTGCCACACTCTGTCCACCCAGCGAGCTCACCTTCCGGATCCCTGCTCAAAAATTGTATCATCAGTTGAGTCACTCAACTCAGGAGCCCAATCCCCCTCCCAAATGGTGAATTTTGTGGTTTCCGCGAGGCCGCGAGTGTCGCTTTACAAGCAAAACCCATGGGCTCCCAATCGTTTCCGGTTCGCCCACGGAATCCTGTGCGGACATTCGTGGGTTGGGCCTTGCATTGCTCACAGAACTCTCTGGCGTTTGCAGGATTGACCTGCAAAACCTGGGTGCTTGTTTTTGCGCGATTCTTTTTTTCATGGGGTAGAGTTAGAAAGAAAGAAAGAACAAAAGAAAGAAAGAAAGAAAGAAAGAAAAACCCAAAGACAAAAGCAAGTCAAGAAGAAAGAAAGCCCGATACTGGTAAGACAAAAGCAAGTCAAGAAGAAAGAAAGCCCGATACTGGTTTTGGCTCAAGGCCGCCCTCAGGCTGCCCGGCAGCGGGCTGCAGCGCCGGCATTGGAGTCTCGAACTGCGGAGGGATGAGCGTCAACCTGCGAGCCACGTGGGCACCCTTCAAGACTGTGGTCCAAGCCTTCTGTGAGCTTAGAAAGCAGACTGCCCTCGGTGGTTCATCCCACGTATTCATAGTTGCATCAATCCGTTTTGCTATGATAAGTGAAAGAACATGAGACTGCCGATGTCAGCAATCCATGTGCATGCAGTTCAAAGCGGTCCTTTTCCTGTGGCGTGCTTACTATAAGCTATTGTCATCTGTACTATGGCTGTCCTGGATTCATGCACTCCATGGTTCCGCAATGGCAACCCAGGAATAGTGAGCCCCCAGTTTATCTATAAGGGGGAGGCCCGTATTTTGAGGGGAGCCTTCAGTGTTGGACCAAACGCTGGAATCATCGCGGATTGCAGGCTTGACTCAGCATGTGCCTGAACGGGCAACAACAAGGCGATGTTGAAACCACCAAAAGCAACAATATGTGTAAAAATGGCGAAATTGCCAAACTGTTGATTTCCCTCTAAACATTAAACCGACCTCACGAAGAAAAAAGACCCTCAACAAAGGGCAATGGGTATGAACCTTTTATTTGGGAAACCACCTCAAAAGTGGTCGGTGGACACCCCCCTAAATGGATGTTCCAAGTAAAATTATCACTTCCTGAGTGGCTCAGACAAGTCCAAACTTTTTGTTTACCACAAAAATAGTCTTCCCGTAAAGTTTAAAGTCCAGGAACTCGGGAAGTGAGATACGATTAGGGACCCTGGCCGACCAAAACTTCTGGGAGCTGCGCGGCTCGTGCTTGACGCCCAGCTGGTGATATAGCTTCACAGCCTGGTCAAAGCATTGGGTGCATCTGGATGCGCCTTTTTGAGGGTACCCTTTTTGGGGTGGCTGCAAAGGGAAACCAACAGGACAACCACCAATTTTCGGGGTGATACACCTGGGAAATGAATCTCGGGAAATCAAGCGGCGGATTTCTCTACCAATGGAATGCTGCATCAACAGTGTCCATTGCCGAGCACCCCCCCAACAACTGCTTTTCCAATGTCCAAAATCCCAAGTACTGTTCAAAAAGCCGTGGTTGGAGGTGCTGGACCTTGCAAATCTGATTTGTAAAACCGCTCATCAAACTGATGCCGGCGAAGCACCCGCACCAAATCCACGCTCGCTTTTGTCTGATCGGAAAATGGCTTCCTCAGGCCAGGCCCGGGTGAGACAGAAGCAAACCCTTCAGGTGCCTCAAGAGGGTGTCACACACACAAGCCATTCAAAGACTCAATCAACCCGCAAAAATGGACAGGTGATAGCTAACAAAATGCTTCAAGGATCCAAGAGTCCTATGGTTCATTCAACTCGTCAGCTTCTCGGCATGGAGCTGGACCGCATCCTGGCCCATTGAGCGAGACCCCGCTGACCCGTCCGAACCTTTCAGGAGGGACACGTGGGTGGCTCTCGGTGGTCCTGTTGGTTTCCCTTTGCAGCCGACCAAAAAGGGTACCATCAAACAAAGACACGCCCGCGACCCACGTGTTTCTTTTGTTGGTTTTCAGCATGCCTCAACACTGGGACTTCCCGACTTCCGCCTCCCGAGCTTCTGCGAGAGCAGCGGGTCGCGGAAGTCGTACCCGATGTCTTCGACTCTGGTGACCTGGGCACGGGCTTAATTTGGGTGCAGCGAGAAAAAGAAATCCTAAAAACAATACCCCTCCTCTTAATGAAGAGATGCGTCAGATATGGTGTGCTTCTCCAAAGGGTCGCATATGATTTGTCGCGCCGCCGTTTTGCTTTCCCCGCTTGGCTTTGCCACACCCAAAGGCGGAAACAAAGAAGCTGTCCTTTCTGTTGGCGTCCCCTTCGCTTCCTTGCTCGCCTGGTATCTCGGGAATGTACGCATTGTGTTCTTGACGCTGCTCTAGAGCTCATCATCTTGATGAATGTCCACGGATAATTATTGGGACTCCCTGTTGACTTCCCTGCTGGCTGTTGAGGATCCGTTGGCTGCCATATGCTTGGCCCATCCACAGAAGCAGGCCTTGTCTAGCAGAAAACCGGCCTTGGTCAAGCTTCTCTACACGTGCACCGTTTATGTCTCTTATGGCCGTGACGGCAATTTTCGTTAGGCAAAGACCCGAAAGTTGAGTGGAGAAGACTTGATCAAGAGTCTTGCAACCAAGGTAGGATTTTGGAGGAGCTAAACGTTGCTGCCGCGGATAGGAGGCCCCCGGTCTAACAAAGTTTGATTTGCAGCTGTTTCGGAAAACTGCGATTCCGACTCAACGAAACACATTACTTCAGGCCACCCCTTCCACGCATTTGCTTCTATGAATGCAGCCGCCGAAGAATGCAAGCTCCACAACCTGATTTTTTTTTGGGGGGGAATGAACCTAGGGGTCCCCTTGAAGGAAGAGGGGCTGGTTGTTGAGGGGTCATTCCAACTCATTCCCTGCTCTGCTGAGAACCAAGGCAAAAGCAAACAACCCTAGTCCTTAGTCGGCCCCAATCCCGCCAGCTCCGCCTCGGATGGTTTAGGAAAAGGGATGACGCAAATCAGTTCAATGGGGAACACCCTCACACATGGTATTCCTGCATAGTTCAATGGGTTGCCGTTTTGTAGGGTATCCTCTTCTTTTTGTTCAAGGGTAACCACCAATTTTAAGGGGTCCCCTAATTTTAGAAACACCCCAATGCAGGGTTTTTGAGGTTGAATTGTCCACCCGAATGATTCGGCATCAGGCTACGAATCACGGCATCCCTTAATATTGGCCACGCAGAAGCTCTTTGCAAATGAACTTGGAAGGTTGAGGTCAGTTATGCCAGTTGCTACAACCCAGCCAACCGCCCAAACAGGAACCTCAGCACAACTCATGAACAATGTGAGACTCTCCTAGAATAGGGGACACCCAACATGGTTGCTTTCCTTGAGGGCTTCTGCGCCCATCAAAAAGCCGGTACTCGAAAAAAACAGGTTGTGGAGCCCAGACTCGGAAAGTCATTCCCGACCGACCGATCGCAAGGCCCCCGGCCGGCCCGAAGTAGCGCCGGTGGAAGCTGTTGATTCCCCCCGAGCCCTCCCAGCTGCCCAGGCCGAAGGACCTCTCCCGCGACGGAAATCTTCGCCGTTGCTTCGGTGGGGTCTTGATGCAGGGGGGGCTCGTCCTTTTTTTGGGCCAACCCCCGCTTTTTGGTTGGTTTCCAGGGGAAAGCAAAAGGACATCGAATCAACATTTGGGGAATCCAACTTTGCAAGAACACAGCCATATGGATGTGGCTCAAATAAATGTACCAAAATGGCACCTGAAATGGAACCAAAGACCAACACCTGCGTACCCCCAGCTCTTGAAGTTTGAGCCACAGACATATTGTTTTTCCCCACCGCCGGAAGCTGTGGTCCTCTGGGTTGGGTTCGGAGCCGCTTCCGGGGGTTCCGGGTATGCCGGAACCCGCGATCAGAATCCACGACTGTACCTATCGGAATATTCACTGACCATGAACAACACATTCCGGTAGTCACTGACGGCCCATCTTCCGTGGGTCATGCTCATGAAGTTCCACCTTTTTTCCGGACCCTCTGTATTGCTTGTCTAAACCCAACAAACAGTTGGTGACCATCCCTACCAAGTAAAGGCAATCGTTTGTCCAACACATGGCCAGCGAGTGCAATCAAGCAGACTGAGTGGAACTCTGAGGCTGGCGAGCGACCCAAATCAACGGTTGGCGTGCCTGGCAAAGTTGGAGGAGTCGTTGTTCATGCGGTTGAAACTGCCCTTGGGGTACCGCTCCTCGTTCGAAATACGAAGCCACTGAAACATGTTGGCGGATGTGGGAAAATTCGAGTGTATCTCTGTGTGCTGCTTGAAAAGTGCGTGAATCCCCACATGTCCCTCCCGAATGCGATCGGACCAGACTGGATATGTTCACTGAACCACAAAGCAGCTCATCCAGTGGATCCAGGAAGCGAGGCTAGGAAATGAAGCACAACGAACAAGTGTACCATGCTCAAAAGATCCTATGTGAGGATGTCTTTGAGGAGGGTACCAGGCGTACCCTGCCCGAGAGGGGTCAACTCAGGGTGGTTTCCGCTGGGCTGCGTTGCGCCACTCGGATCCGTGTTGATTGAGGGCAGGCACCACAGCCCCCCATCCCCGGAATGGCAAGTCAGAGGGAAGTGGGGGTGCCTTCTCATCAGGGTACCCTTTTTGCTTGGTATTGAAGGGAAACCAACAGGAAAACCACAGTTTTGAGTGTCCCCTAAACAACACACACACACACACAAAATGCCCAGGGCCGCTGTAATGAACCCAACATGTTCCCCTCCGTCCTGCGGCAGCAGGTTTGGCGCAGACCCTGCCAGTTTGATCGCATGTGGGCCTGATGCTTTTTGGAATCTCTTGTTGTTCAACGCGAAGCCAAAGATGCTGATCTGCTTCTCACGTATCGAGAAACCAAACTATGCAGGACAATTGGGGGGGGTTGTGGGATACCTTAAACCCAAATTTAGTCATTGCAGAATACTAAGCCTGAAAACAAGATCAGGCATGCCACCGCATGCTTCCACTTTCAGGCTTCACAAGACTTGGTTTTTCGACCTCAGGAATCACCCAAAACAAACATCGGACACGTGCACCCTTTTCTGTGGGGGTGCTTGCGCCAAAAAAATAAGCGAGTCGAGAAACCGCCTGGGCTTTCGAATCGAACAGAAGGCTAGGTCCTCCAGTAGAGAGGTTAGAATAAGGGTACCCTTTTTTCTGTAGTCTATGTTTTAGTAGGGGAACCCTCCCCCAAAGAAGGGTAAAAGGGCACTACCGGGGGACTTAGAAGGGGACCTCAAAAGCGGCCGCCTGATGGTGGGAGCCCAAACTTCCGCCGCGAGGCCTGGCGGCGCCCATTTTTTCGGCTCGGACAGGGGTGGTTCGCGGTGTGTTTTGCCTGTGTTGCTTGAAGTTCCCAGCGACAATCGCGAGGGCATTTTAGGCGGGAAACCAAATAGACAGCAGCTTGGGAGACTGAGGAGTCCATGAACCCCATGCGACCTAGTCGGTGGTCCATGGACATAGGTGAATTGGAGAGTCCAATTCCTGGATTTTGCCGGAGAATTTGAACAGTCTCCCCTCATCCAGTTCAAAATTGCCCCGTGGACCAGAGATGTCGCAACCAGGGGCTATGGATTTTCCTAATTTGCCCCATTCGCCTGACGGGTAATGCTCACTTCGGATTTATCGGGATCCCAATCAGGGGCCGTCCTCAAGATTGATGGTGACTAAAACTGTGAATAGTGTCTCACCCACAAGTGTCATGAATCCCCCAACGCAAAATAGAACTATTCATCGCCCAGGGGTGTACCTCCATGTACAGAACTTGTGGCAGACCCTCAGCTTCCACTTTGAAGCCAAATTTGATTTGTGTATTGGGATAGTTAGTTACCCCAGCTCCCTAGCGGCTTTCCAACCACCACCATAGATGAGGATACCCCCAGCTCCCTAGCGGCTTTCCAACCACCACTAGGTCCTCCAGTAGAGAGGCTAGAATAAGGGCACCATCTTTTTTCTGTAGTCTACTTTAGTAGGGGAACCCAAAACCCGGGTGAGAAAGGGCGCTACCGGGGGACCTAGATAGATGATCAACCAGGGCTACCCCCGCCAGGCGTCCCATGGCCGAATTTTCATCGAAAAGCGCCTCGCAGAGGGGGGCGTCCAGGTGCGGCACCAGCTCCGGCGGCACGGAGCCGTGGAACTCCTTCCGCAGCCGGTCCTGGCAGAATCTCTGGACGGCCGCGGGATGGCGTGGACCTGGGTGGAAATTGTGAACCACTTTCTTGCGGTGTGGTTAACTCGGCTGAAGTTTCCGGAAAGGAAAGGGAAAGGGGGATGTTCCCCAATTTTCACACTTGACACCTCTCCACATGCGTGGTTTCCTTGTGGTTTCTGTTTGGTCCCCTTGCGGTTCCCTTGTCAGACCGTACCAAAGACATGGAGGGAAAAAGGAATCATCCACTTTTGGCTTGTCACTCAGAGCAACCTTGCTATAAACAAGCCTAGCAGGTGATGTTTGAAACCGTGCAAGGGTGGTCGTATTCCAATCAACCCCCTCTGGTCAAGCAACTAGTAACCCTTAAGAAAGGGAACTCTGACCATCAGCTTGACCAATAGGTTCTCCAAAGTCATGGCCCATACGAATTTGGACGCCAAGGCTTCGCAAGACGCGCGAGTAAAGGGAGGTGTGTCAGGCGCGACAACAAAAAAAGACAGGGAGGAGCTGGGCTAAGCTGGGCTAGCGTCCTGATGGCACAGGTGGTTGGTCATGTAGGGCCGTGCCTTGCCATCTGCACAAATGCGGATGGCGCAAAACATGCAGGCCATTGATGCAGCGAAGCTGCAAAGGGCGAGTTCACGCTCGGCAGCTTGTACATGGCTGCAAGTCCGAAGAAATCCTGTTTCAGAGGTGTAACAAGCTGGCAGGCATGGTACCTGATGTGGGTGTAGCTCGTTTGAGGCTCGGTACCCTTTTTGGGGTTGGTTAAAGCCAAAAGGAAAACCTAAGCCCATTTTGGGGCCTAATTTGACGTGCTTTGAGGGCACTCAGCGCCGGCCGCTTGAGCCCTGCTTCGCTGCAATCGGCACAGGGTGCGCGATGATCGGGCGTGTCGTTCGCAGGACCCATACCCTTCCAGGGTTGTTTCAGAGGGAAACAAAAATGAAACTCCACACAGCATGTTTTGGTGGTTGTTTTTGCCTAAGGATACCCATGTTGTTGTCCCTGGTGGTTTTCAATTAAAGCCCACTGGCAACCATAGGGCCTGTGTCCATGTGACAATCCCAGACCCGCCTCGGGAATGAGGTCTGTGTCCTGCGATCGGAGCGGATGGGCAATTCGCGCAAGACGACAAGTATCCAGATGGGCGTGCCTTTTCTTGGGGTACCACTTGTTTGGTTGTTTGGCTTTTAGAGGGAAGCCAAAAGGAAACCACCTACTTTGGTGGCTCTCCATTTTTTAGACAACACTTGTGGAGCGATTCAGCTGCAGGGTCAAGTGGTGGTTTTCGTGCTGGATAAACCCATCATACTCTGTACATGCTGGATGAACCACCGGATTTCGTCCATCCACAGTAGGATTAACAACGATACAGTTTTGATGAATCGGGTGTGCGCTCATTCAAGGGCATCCATCCTTGATTTCACATGTGGAAGATACATCGCCATCTAGGTACCTTATGGGGGGTGATGAGTCGGGGCAGGGTTCCATGTTTTTATTCCCTCAGGCGGTTTGTTTTTGGCGTTCAACGGAAGCAAAACAAAAAGTCTCTCTTTTTTTTTTGGGGGGGGGGGGGTCCGGCAAGAATCTTAAGCCCAAGTGGACGATCGGCCCTGGATTCCCATGTTTTGAGTGGTCTACTTCCAATTTTTAAGGAATTATCCAGTCATGACTCATGACTTTCCGATTGTCAGACCTCAGAGCCCCAGCCCCAAAACACTCCTCGTTTTGGTGTGGGGGGAAAATGCCTCTGGCCAGGGGGGCGTTTTGGGGCGAAATGCCAACCACGGGAAAACGGGGGCAAAATGCCCCCCAAGTTAAGGAAAACGGAGGGAATTGACAGAGTGGCTCGATATCGGGCGCCCGGGCAAACTTGAAAAGGCTGTCGTCGAAGAGCTGCGTGAAGTCTCTCGGCAGCGGCTCGTTCTCCTTGCAGACGGCTTTCTTTTGGGGGGGGAGCCATCACCTGGGTCGTCAAAAATACCGCCGGTTCCTGATTGGACGCTGACTCCGCCGGTTCCTGATTGGACGCTGACTCCTAGAACATAGCTGCTGCTCCTACCCACCACATAAGGTGCAGATTTACTAGTGGACATCATTGATGTGGGGATTGTCCACCAACCACTTGTGAGGTGGTTCCCTATTAAATGATCGGGCATCAGAAAGAGTTGGTGTGAAGATAGCAAACCAAAGACACAGCATGCGACTGAGAAGTTGGTTGGATTTCGCGGGCATAATTATCGGTTAGGGATTGACTCAGTCGGTTGCTTGAAGTATCGGTTCGCGAACTGCAAGTGTCCCACTCCCAAGACCCAAAAACTGTTCGAACCAAGTGTGTCTTCCTGGCTTCTGTGGGGTATCGTTTCTTTCCTCAGCATCGGTTTCAAAGTGGGTTTGGGCCTGCAAGACAAGCTTAGGGACAGCCCCTTACATAACGAAAAGGCGCGGGAGTCTTGTGTCTACCGTAAAGGTGAAACCAAAGTAACCCCAGGCTCCTTGGACTGTGAAGCTGGCGCAATGATTTCACCAACAACCCCAGATTCTGACAGGCGTTGATCCAGGGAGGCCAAACCCAATACCACCTTCGATCGGAACGGTTCAGAAGAACCTTTTCAGGGATAGGGAGGGTCCTATCTCGAAGCTGCAGGTAAAGCAAGGTGTGGGATTTTCCTGACATCCCATTAACCCCGGCAAAGGCTGAGTTCAGAACCTCCACAAATCGTCGGTCTCAAAATTGGGTGCCAGAAATCCCCCCTTTCCTCTGAGGTTCCCTTTAAAGCGTCCCCACCTCTCTGCCTGAGTGGATTGTCCAACAAAAAGTCCAAACTGTTTTTTACAAACCAACATGGTCTTCCAAAAAAGGCTCAAAGTGCCGCAGTTCAGGGAGTGGGCCATCAGAAAGCCACACGTCCCGCGGCCCCCTTTGCGTCCCCTTTGTCTCCTGCAAGCAACTTCTGAGGTTCATTGCCAAGCCCTGCGTGTGAGGGATGTGGTGGTACTCGCTGAGCTCAGGCTCCTCAAGGGAGTGCTACTTCCATGGCTCGTTTCTGCCTGGAAAAGATGAGCAAGGATTTGCAGTAGTGATAGATTCCCCTATTTGAAACCAACGAGGAAAGTACAAACATATTCTTAATAGTAAATGGAAGCACATGCTCAGAATAAGGGGCTCGTTACCCTTTTTTCTTAGAGGGATTTTGGGAATCCCCTAACAAAAACTATACGAAGACTTGCAATGGGAAAATTAGGGTCAGCCTGAGTCATTCATCAACGCAGGGAGAAGTCCCAAACCAGAAGCGCTGCAACAATGTGTCAGAGCCGTTCCCTTCTGGACAAAATCCTATGTCGTACCAGTTGGGTTTGGTGGCTTATGCCAGGAATTCTGTTTTGTCTATCCCCACTGGTGCCATCCACAAGAATAACCTCCTATACACCAGGGGTCTTGATCGCTCGATCACCTCTGTCCCCAAGTCACTACAAACTCCCATATTAGGAGCCCAGGACGAGGTGAATCAATTGTCATCGTTCACTTCCTGAGAACCGCACCGCCATTTAAGGGGTCCCAATTTGGAGGGAAATAAAACACCCCTATTTTTTGCTGCGCTAGGTTGACAAACTGTGGTCAACCTGGGCAAACTCTCCCATCCTCGCCGTAAGGATAGCTCAGGTCGCAGTCGCCAACCCTCAAAAGCCTAGGTATCGCGGCAAGAAGTCTGTTCCCGGGCAAACAGCCAGCCAGCCATCGGCTTGGGGTATACTTTTTTGAGGCTCGGTACCCGTCTTTGGGGGGCTACCCCTAACCCACTTGAACATGTTCAAGCATCCTTATGTTGCTTCCCTTTCAAAGGGGGCCAAGCCTGCTTATTTCAACAATGTTGACCCTGTCATTCTCCGCACAACGTGCACCGATGGTCTTTGGCCAAAGCTAAGGACTGGGCCACCTAACGAGGGTGTCGATGACTTGCCTGTTCTTCTCGCAATCCAGGAAGTCATCCTCGGATCAAACGTCAGCCAAATGGCCAGAAACCCGAAACCTACTGCTGCGATCGGAACCGTCAACTGGAGCCCTTGCGTTGAGAGTCCCACCCGCTGATCCTGAGCTGCTGGCTCCGAACATCTGCACGGAGCCGACCACGCAGAGTCGACCCATCCCAGCCTGGCGCTAGAAAACCCTTTCGTGCTCTCTCGGGAAATGGGCGTCACAAAAAACGAAATCCCAGAATGGGTGGTATTCTGTTGGTTTCCCTTTAAAACCAACCAGAGGGGTGCCCTCAAAAAAACACGACACCCAAATGGGTGTTTTTTTTGGACAGCTGGAAACCCGAAGTGAAAGGAACCCCCGCATCCATGGAAACGAGGACCGCCCCCCTGGAGACCCCGAACCGGCGCGCGCGCTCCACGGGTCCTTGTTGTGAACCGCGGCGATGGGGCGGTTCAAGGGGTATGAGATGGGCCTCGGATCAGGCCAGAACACAACCTGAGCGTATCCTATTCTCAGGAGACCGCTTCGATAAGCGGGGGTGGGGGGGTTTGTTGTTCGACGAAAACGCGGAACAACAAGACCCCCCCCCCCCCCGCGCCCCCCCCCCCCCCCCGGCGAACAACAACAAGTCCCCCCCCCTGAGTCTCACTTGTTGTTCGACCCCCTCCCCCCCAACAACAAGTCCCCCCCCCCCACCTGTTGTTCAACTCCCCCCCCCCCGGCGAACAACAACAAGTCCTCCCCGGCCTCCCCGCCCCCCGGGCTTGTTGTTCGACCCCCCCCCCCAAACAACAAGCCCCCCCCCCCAACTTGTTGTTCGACCCCCCCCCCGAACAACAAGCCCCCCCCCCCCACTTGTTGTTCGCCCCCCCGCCCCCAAACAACAACCCCCGCCCCCCAACTGTTGTTCGACCCCTGCCCCCAGACAACCAGTCCCCCCCCCCCTGTTGTTCAACTCCCCCCCCAAACAACAAGTCCCCCCCCGCGTATGCGGAGCCCCCCCCCCCCCTCCGAACGACAAGTCCGTCCCCCCCCCCCCACCCACGTTCGACCCTGCCCGAACAACAAGTCCCCCCCCACCCCGTCGTGCAAGCCCCCCGCGCTGCTGAAATCCAGCTTAGGAAAATCAAGCCTTCAGACAAGAACGCCGCCGCACGAGAGAGATTTCGTGGCTCTGACATGCGGCCGATCACCCCATCCACCGAACTGGAAGTAAAGCCCATGTGCATAGTCGTTTGGAGCAACGTAGCTCCCCCCCCCCCCCCCCCCCGGAACTAAGAACAACAAGTCCCCCCCTCCCCCACTTGTTGTTCAACAACAACAACCAGCCCCCCACTTGTTGTTCGCCCCCCCCCAAACAACAAGTCCCCCCCCGTGTCGTTCGACCCCCCCCCCCGGGAACAACAAGTCCCCCCCCTTGTTCCCCAGAACAAGAAGTCCTCTCCCGCCCACTTGCTGCTCGACCCCCCCCCCCCCAGCGAACAACAACAAGTCCCCCCAGCGAACAACAACTCCCCCCCTCCCCCCCACTTGTTATTCGAGCCCCACCCCCCCGAACAACAAACCCCCCCACCCCTTATCGAAGGGGTATGATTCTCAGACAGACAGACAGGCAGGCAGGTAGGCTCTAAGGCAGGTAGGCTCTAAGGCAGGCAGGCTCTAAGGCGGGCAGGCTCTAAGGCAGGCAGGCTCTAAGGCAGGCAGGCTCTAAGGCAGGCAGGCTCTAAGGCAGGCAGGCTCTAGGGCAGGCAGGCTCTAAGGCGGGCAGGCTCTAAGGCAGGCAGGCTCTAAGGCAGGCAGGCTCTAGGGCAGGCAGGCTCTAAGGCGGGCAGGCTCTGAGGCAGGTAGGCTCTAAGGCAGGCAGGCTCTAAGGCAGGCAGGCTCTAAGGCAGGCAGGCTCTAAGGCAAGCAGGCTCTAAGGCAGGCAGGCTCTAAGGCAGGTAGGCTCTAGGGCAGGCAGGCTCTAAGGCAGGCTCTAAGGCAGGCAGGCTCTAAGGCAGGTAGGAGGCAGGCTCTGGGGCGGGCAGGCTCTAAGGCAGGCAGGCTCTAAGGCAGGTAGGGTCTAGGGCAGGCAGGCTCTAAGGCGGCCAGGCTCTAAGGCAGGTAGGCTCTAAGGCAGGCAGGCTCTAAGGCAGGCAGGCTCTAAGGCAAGCAGGCTCTAAGGCAAGCAGGCTCTAAGGCAGGCAGGCTCTAAGGCAGGTAGGCTCTAGGGCAGGCTCTAAGGCGGGCAGGCTCTAAGGCAGCTCTAAGGCAGGTAGGCTCTAGGGCAGGCAGGCTCTAAGGCGGGCAGGCTCTAAGGCAGGCAGGCTCTAAGGCAGGTAGGCTCTAAGGCAGGCAGGCTCTAAGGCAGGCAGGCTCTAAGGCAGGCAGGCTCTAAGGCAGGCAGGCTCTAAGGCAGGCAGGCTCTAAGGCAGGCAGGCTCTAAGGCAGGCAGGCTCTAGGCAGGCAGGCTCTAAGGCAGGCAGGCTCTAAGGCAGGCAGGCTCTAAGGCAGGCAGGCTCTAAGGCAGGCAGGCTCTAAGGCAGGCAGGCTCTAAGGCAGGCAGGCTCTAAGGCAGCAGGCTCTAAGGCAGGCAGGCTCTAAGGCAGGCAGGCTCTAAGGCAGGCAGGCTCTAAGGCAGGCAGGCTCTAAGGCAGGCAGGCTCTAAGGCAGGCAGGCTCTAAGGCAAGAAGGCTCTAAGGCAGGCAGGCTCTAAGGCGGGCAGGCTCTAAGGCAGGTAGGCTCTAAGGCAGGCAGGCTCTAAGGCAGGCAGGCTCTAAGGCAGGCAGGCTCTAAGGCAAGCAGGCTCTAAGGCAGGCAGGCTGTAAGGCAGGCAGGCTCTAAGGCAGGCAGGCTCTAAGGCAGGCAGGCTCTAAGTTGGTAAGGTTCATAAAGGTTCCAACGCAACAACCTGCCTCTAGTCAGTGCCTCTCTCTCTTTTTTAAAAAACAACCTGCCTCTTGGAGGCGGCGGCCATTTTTTCAACCTGCCTGTCTTTTGCCCGTGTACTGCCTCCACCGCAGGGGAAGTAAGGATTATATTACGAGTATATTCAATGGGAGCCTTGAAAAAGTAAAAGGTTCATATGTCATTGTATGTGTCATGTATTGTTTAATTCTATTTTATGAGCAAGCAAGACATCGCACGAAAAAAAAGGGGCTCCGCTTGCAGTCATCACCAAATATGAAACGGCCTCGTGAAGTGAAAGCTGTGAAGCAAAGCAGCAGAAATGAACGGGTTCTGTTTCTGTGCGAACAAAGAGAAAACGAAACAGACATGACGAGGGCCACATTATTTAAAACACATGGCAGAGGAGACAGAAACTATGGGGCCCAATTTATCCAAAACAAATGGGAGAGGAGACAGAAACTGTGGGGGCCCAACCAAAACAAATCGGAAATGAAGGGGGCCGAAATGATTCGAATGCAAAGACCAATGCGTGCAATTAGTGATAATGTACTTTTAAATCAAGCCTTTCAATATTGATTCATTTTATGATGCTTGGCGCGTGCAATATTGAGCTGAACAAACAGGATGGGACTAGAGGCAGGCTCATAGTGATCGTCGCAAGAAAATACAATCAAACAACACAATGGGCACGCTGAAACGAACAAGGTTTGAGTTTGGAAGCAGGTTCATAATGGTCAGAATACAGAACAAATCAACCTCAGTCCACATCCACAGCCGGCTCTCTCTTGCGAGCCCCGGGCGGCTTGGCCAGGGCCCACATCTCCTTGCACAGGCGTGCCTGTGACTCTGCCCGGTAGAACTTTGTCTGGACCTGGGCACTATGGCCAAGGAAATGGTCTAGCGTTGCGTCATTGCAAATCTTGGGAGCGTCAGCTCGGTTCAAATGGCGCTTGAGGCGGTCCTCAAAAGCGCGACGCGCGTCATTAGACGTGGACCAAGAAACGCGATCGATTTGCTTTCGCAATGTGTCCTTGCTAAAAAAGGTGAACAGGGGGACTTCGTTCATTCCAGCTCTCAGCCCCCCCTCAATGCTAGGCAGGTTGAAGCGGATTTGAGGGAGGCAGGTCTAAAAGCGCGCGAACATAAGCATGTTGGAAAGAACTGAAGGCAGGTTGAACAGAATGCTATTGGAGGCAGGTTGAAACAAATCCCGTGTTCGCAGTCCTTGTCAATGTACGACTTCAACAACGCGGTCCACCGAGGCGGCAAGAACTTCCGAGCAACCAGGTACGTCATGGACATCCTCAATTTGGGCTCCCTTTTGGTTGGGGTCGCGCCAACCGGCACGAACACCGTGACCCCGTCGTTCCTGATCAGCAAATCCCGGTTGACCTAAGGACCAAGAAGGGCGCTACCTGTGAGTTTTAATTGCAGGGAAACACGAACGAGCAACTATCGGCCAAGAAGCCGCTAGGTGATATGCCGTGTGTAGCCGGTCAAAGGTCATGGCAATAAACTGCCAACAGATTCTTGCGGCCCTCTGTCGCGCCAGGCGTACCTGCCGCAACATGAATTTGGGAGGCAGGCTGATTTGGCCGAATAAGAACTGGTTTCAAATAGGCAGGAATGCGAAACAGAAAGCTCTGGCCAGAATGAACTGACGTTTTGCAGCAGGCGCGTTGGGATCCAGTGCCGCGATCCGGGCCTCCAGCCGCTGGATCTTCATGTCCCAAGCCAGAGACGTCGCCAGAAGCCCTTCCGCTGTCAGTGGCTCCAACCTTGCCTCTGTCTCCGCGAGCGGCTCATTGGGTCGCAAGTTGACTCTGCTTTGGGCGGAGGCCGAAGACTTGGCCAAGGACCGCAGCCGCTTGAGCAATTTGCCAGCCCGTGCAGTGCGTTGCTTCTTGGTCTCGCCGATCCGAAGCGGCCGAGTGTAGCAGAGACATTGGCATGCCACAGACAAGGAACGACCAGCCAGTGAAATCGTGGATGGAGCAAACCGCGTTCCTCTAGAATTCAAAGCCTCCTGCATGTGTTTGAAATACGCCTTGGTTGACGGGAAGGTTAATATCGAATCAAACACCGCAAGCATGAAATAGAGGTATAAGGTACATATGGCCAAACTGGAAAGGCAGGTTGATGTGCAGTTGAAACGCTTCCAAATTGGCTCGGGTGAAATGCTCGTGAATGATGACCGGGCCATCAGGCAGAAGGCCTTCGCGATCAAGATGGCCGAGGAACAGCAGCACTTGGCGCCAGTGCAAGACTGCTGTCTGCGGCCCCGCTGTGTCCCCACGACCGCCTCGTCGCAACGCCCCACCGTCGACCACGGACTTCGTCACAAGGCGGTGGAAGCGTTCTTCCTCTCCTTGTGTGTAACGCAACTAACACCAGAGCTCGGGAATGTTCACGGACAAGTTAGGACAAACAACAAAATACAAGAAAAGGAATGTTCCAAACAAAGTGACAAAGTGGCCGTCCGCAAGCCTGCTGGCTTCCAGGGACCGCTTGTTCTTGGGCGCCTCCCCTTTCTTGAAGGGGGTGCGCCCAGACAAGTCGTATCCCATCTTGCGCTTCGTGCCCTCGCCCTTGCTCGCAGCTGGCTTTGGGCTTTTGCTTGCGGCTGGCTTCGAGGGCTTGGGGGGCTCCTAAGGCGAGGGCGGGGGAACGCTGATTTAAGAAAAGAGGGAAAGGAATGTTGCTTCGATGAGGGGGAAGGCTGATTTGATAAAATGGAAAAGGAAGGTTGATGCGACGGTCCTCCTGGGCAGGTCATATCGAATCATAGTGGTTGGCCCCCACATATGCCAGCATGAAAGTTTTTGAAGGCCTCCCCAACCACGGGGTTGTAGCAAGTCTCGTCTCGAATTAGTACATCCCAGTGCACCTACTCATACCGTACACCAGCAAAGATCGTTGGAAAACAGCGCAGTAGGCTTGCATCTCGACATGGCCTCCCCAAGCGTTGCGGGAGGCCATGGCTGCTACATAGTCCGGAATATGGCCCGGAGACAACAGCTCCGCCTCATGCCAATATGTGTCCGGATTGCGGGCGATTTGGTCGAGCAGCTTCGCGCAAAAAACCATAACACAGGGAACCGGTCAGAGGCAGGTTGAAAAACCATAGGTCAGAGGCAGGTTGAAAAACATAATGTTGGCTGAGTAAACAAGAAAATTGGTTGATTTGGCTTGCCCGAAAGGCCTTCAAACCGAGCCAGGGCGTGAAACAGGCACTGGTTGTCCCCCGGCTCAAGCACCCGAGCCAGTCCAAGCGAGGCGAAGAAACTGTCGATGTTGGCTGCCAGCAGCCGCCCTTTCAAGGCTTCAGCCTTGCTTATGATCAGTGCCGATCCGGGCGCGGTGAGCCTTCAAATACTCCACCGCTTCGTTGGTCGGAAACATGCAGGGGAGCAAGTCCAAAAGGGGGTCGTCCACATCAGGCTGGATCTGCTTGCTGTGGCTAACCAAATCGGCAATTTCCTGGAATAAGTTCCCATCAAGGTTCTCACAAGTATAGCTTAAGAGGAATTAGTTGGAGGCAGGTTGAAAAAAAAGAAACTGGCTGCTTGCATGTTTGTCGCTCCTGCGCCATAGCTGTGTTGGAATCGCGGTCACCCGCAGAAGACGTTGCGTCCTCACAGCTTACCAAACAAGACCTCTCAAGAAGAGAAATAGGAAGGATGAAAGGGAAGGTAAGGTTGAAAAAACCTTGTTGCTCCTGCACCAACTCTTTGTCCGCCGTAGCTGTGTTGGAATCGCGGTCACCCGCAGAAGACGTTGCGTCCTCACAGTTTATCAAACAAGACCTCTCAAAAAGAGAAATAGGAAGGATGAAAGGAAAGGGTAAGGTTGAAAAACATTTTTTGGTTGGTCCTGACAACTGGCCAGCCAGTCTTCCAAGAAAAGCACATAGTCCGGGGTCGGATCGTCGGACATGGCTACCGAGTACTCGTCCACCTCTGCCCCCAAAGCCTCCAAAGCTTGGATTGCCTCCTTTGCGCGAGAGATGAGGAGGACAGCCATTGCAGAAGGATGAAGAAAGGATGGATCGAAGAAGCTGTGATGCGAAAAGCTTCGGATGAGACTGACATGTCCGAAGCCCGTTCACGAGTCAGGCTGATCCTACACAATAACATATTCTTTTTTTTAAAAAAAAAAAGAGAAAGTGGTTTTGTTTTGCAGTTGTTCCAGTACTCCCCGCCTGGACACCTTGTTGGTTCTACTGCCTCAACACCTCCTACTGGCAAAACCAAGACCTCGACCGTTGAACGAACTAGCAAGCTGAAGAAACAGGGTGCTTTTACCAAAACCCCTCTCTCTGTTAATTCAGCATCTTGGTCCTGCTTTATCGACCTGCCTGTGGATGACCTGTCATATCAACCTGCCTCTGGATGATCTGTCATATCAACCTGCCTCTGGATGGTCGTATGAACCTGCCTTATGATAGCCTTGTTATATGAACCTGCCCGTGTAGTTGAACAGGCAGGTTGTAAATTTGACCGTGACCTCTGCCCCTGGCACTGGAAAGAGGCTGAAAAAAATCCGCGTAATCACCTACTACTAAGGCAGGCAGGCTCTAAGGCAGGCAGGCTCTAAGGCAAGCAGGCTCTACGGCAGGCAGGCTCGGCAGGCAGGCTCTAAGGCAGGCAGGCTCTAAGGCAGGCAGGCTCTAAGGCAGGCAGGCTCTAAGGCAGGCAGGCAGGCTCTAAGGCAGGCAGGCTCTAAGGCAGGCAGGCTCTAAGGCAGGCAGGCTCTAAGGCAGGCAGGCTCTAAGGCAGGCAGGCTCTAAGGCAAGCAGGCTCTAAGGCAGGCAGGCTCTAAGGCAGGCAGGCTCTAAGGCAGGCGAACAAGGCAGGCAGGCTCCTAAGGCAGGCAGGCTTAGGGCAGGCAGGCTCTAAGGCAGGCAGGCTCTAAGGCAGGCAGGCTCCTAAGGCAGGCAGGCTCTAAGGCAGGCCGGGCTCTAAGGCAGGCAGGCTCTAAGGCAGGCAGGCTCCTAAGGCAGGCAGGCTCTAAGGCAGGCAGGCTCTAAGGCAGGCAGGCTCTAAGGCAGGCAGGCTCTAAGGCAAGCAGGCTCTAAGGCAGGCAGGCTCCCTAAGGCAGGCAGGCTCTAAGGCAGGCAGGCTCTAAGGCAGGCAGGCTCTACAAGGCAGGCAGAAATAAGGCAGGCCGGAAACCTGGGCGAGGCAGAGATAAGGCAGGCAGGCTCTAAGGCAGGCAGGCTCTAAGGCAGGCAGGCTCTAAGGCAGGCAGGCTCTAAGGCAAGCAGGCTCTAAGGCAGGCAGGCTCTAAGGCAGGCAGGCTCTAAGGCAGGCAGGCTCTAAGGCAGGCAGGCTCTAAGGCAGGCAGGCTCCTAAGGCAGGCAGGCTCCTAAGGCAGGCAGGCTCTAAGGCAGGCAGGAAGCACCAAGGCAGGCAGGCTCTGGGCAGGCGAGGTGGGCAGGCGGAAGGCTCTAAGGCAGGCAGGCTCTAAGGCAGGTGAGCTCTAAGGCAGGCAGGCTCTGAGCAGGCAGGCTCTTAAGGCAGGCAGGCTCTGGAGCAGGCAGGCTCCTAGGCAGGCAGGCTCTAAGGCAGGCAGGCTCTAAGGCAGGCAGGCTCTAAGGCAGGCAGGCTCTAAGGCAGGCAGGCTCTAAGGCAGGCAGGCTCTAAGGCAGGCAGGCTCTGCAGGCAGGCAGGCTCTGGAGCAGGCAGGCTCTAAGGCAGGCATGAGGCCCTAAGGCAGGCAGGCTCTAAGGCAGGCAGGCTCTGAGGCAGGCAGGCTTGAGGCAGGCGGGCTCTGAGGCAGGCAGGCTCTGGGCAGGTAGGCTCTAAGGCAGGCAGGCTCTAAGGCAGGCAGGCTCTAAGGCAGGCAGGCTCTAAGGCAAGCAGGCTCTAAGGCAGGCAGGCTCTAAGGCAGGTAGGCTCTAGGGCAGGCAGGCTCTAAGGCAGGCTCTAAGGCAGGCAGGCTCTAAGGCAGGTAGGAGGCAGGCTCTGGGGCGGGCAGGCTCTAAGGCAGGCAGGCTCTAAGGCAGGTAGGGTCTAGGGCAGGCAGGCTCTAAGGCGGCCAGGCTCTAAGGCAGGTAGGCTCTAAGGCAGGCAGGCTCTAAGGCAGGCAGGCTCTAAGGCAAGCAGGCTCTAAGGCAAGCAGGCTCTAAGGCAGGCAGGCTCTAAGGCAGGTAGGCTCTAGGGCAGGCTCTAAGGCGGGCAGGCTCTAAGGCAGCTCTAAGGCAGGTAGGCTCTAGGGCAGGCAGGCTCTAAGGCGGGCAGGCTCTAAGGCAGGCAGGCTCTAAGGCAGGTAGGCTCTAGGGCAGGCTCTAAGGCGGGCAGGCTCTAAGGCAGGCTCTAAGGCAGGCAGGCTCTAAGGCGGGCAGGCTCTAAGGCAGGCAGGCTCTAAGGCAGGCAGGCTCTAAGGCAGGCAGGCTCTAAGGCAGGCAGGCTCTAAGGCAGGCAGGCTCTAAGGCAGGCAGGCTCTAAGGCAGGCAGGCTCTAAGGCAGGCAGGCTCTAAGGCAGGGCTCTAAGGCAGGCAGGCTCTAAGGCAGGCAGGCTCTAAGGCAGGCAGGCTCTAAGGCAGGCAGGCTCTAAGGCAGGCAGGCTCTAAGGCAGGCAGGCTCTAAGGCAGGCAGGCTCAGGCATGCAGGCTCTAAGGCAGGCAGGCTCTAAGGCAGGCAGGCTCTAAGGCAGGCAGGCTCTAAGGCAGGCAGGCTCTAAGGCAGGCAGGCTCTAAGGCAGGCAGGCTCTAAGGCAGGCAGGCTCTAAGGCAGGCAGGCTCTAAGGCAGGCAGGCTCTAAGGCAGGCAGGCTCTAAGGCAGGCAGGCTCTAAGGCAGGCAGGCTCTAAGGCAGGCAGGCTCTAAGGCAGGCAGGCTCTAAGGCAGGCAGGCAGGCAGGCAGGCAGACAGACAGCCAGACAGACAGACAAGCAGGCAGACAGACAGGCAGCCAGGCAGGCAGACAGACAGGCAGGCAGGCAGCCAGGCAGGCAGGCAGGCAGGCAGGCAGGCAGACAGACAGACAGCCAGGCAGCCAGGCAGGCAGACAGACAGGCAGCCAGGCAGGCAGACAGGCAGGCAGGCAGGCAGCCAGGCAGGCAGCCAGGCAGGCAGGCAGGCAGGCTCTAAGGCAGGCAGGCAGGCAGGCTCTACGTCTTGTTTCGAGTATTCTCTGACAAGCAGCCCAGAAGACAGGATCGGGATCGCCGGCTTCTGCGCATTGAGGGTCGCCCCATAAGGAAAGACAAACTCCAGGCCGCCGTCGTCCTGGCTGAGGTGCGCTTCCCCGTCCGCAAGCGGTGACGACGACCCGTTGGGTTTGATCCATCGGATGCGACACAGAAATGGTCCACCGGATGCCCTGAATGGTGCGGTGTCTCTCTTTCTGAGGCCCGGTACACATCTCTGTTCTGCGGTAAAAGGGAAACCCAGGCCCACTTCGCGGATCAGCGCGGAGGGTCCTTTCATTTGAGGGTGTTTTTGAGGGCACCCTCTTTCGTTTCAAAACAAAAAGACCCGTCTTGGAGCTCCCCCATTGACACAAACTCGCCAAGCTCGTGTTTCTCTCGCTGCGCAATCCCCGCCTTCGCGACGGTGACCGCCTCCGCATCATCCTGGCTGAAGAATCGTGCACTGACACCCATCCAGTTTGAGCATCCGCTTAAGGTCTCAGCAGGAATCACGGCTCAAATCGAAGCGAACATTTGAGTGTCAGACAGTTCCACATATAATATCATCAGGTTCGATCAAAGAAAACAAAAGAGTACCAGTCCTTTGTGATGTTCAAGCCCAGCTTGTCAGTGTTTTCCTTCTCCTTCTTCTTCTCGCCATTCGCTGACCGGACCTTCTTGCAACTCTCTGAAGCGGATTGCTAGTTGAAACAACCTGCCCAAATGTTGTTTCATCCGACCATCTGCCCGCTTCGAAAGATTGAACAGGTCTGGAACACAAACCACTAGGAAAGAGCTGCAAGCACTTGCCCATTATTTGCGCTGGTTATTAAAGGGAACCAAAATGGGCAAAGACCTATTTTTGAGACAGATCTGATGCCTGCTGTACCCTTTGAGCAGCACAAATCCTAAATGAGCCAGACGGAATCCCCAAAGCTAGCTTACGGGTGCTCGTTTCACGCGGTGAGATCGTTGCAATTTGCCCAACCATCACCTGATCCGGAGGAACTGTGACGCTGCCAAACGCTACGTGAGTGACCTGAGTCCGCCGCGAAATCACGGCAAAGCGTGCCGTGCGTAATAAGACACTCCTGCAATGTGCTGCGCGATGGCGATACACGCAGCCAACGGCACAAGCATCAGCAATCAGCTCCGTGACAAGAATATGCACAATGAGTTGGCTAAATTGCGTCACTTCCTCACTTCAAAACGCTGCTCTGGAACACGTCAAAGCGCGAAACCACCTGCCTTGGGATGATGGTATTTGTGGTACACGGTACGAACCTGAGTCTCGCGACTTCATCCAAACACAACATGTTGCCCACATCGGCATCAGGCGAATCGCTGCAGCAGCCACTCGGCGGTTGTGGCATCATCGCTCTGTCTCTTGGTTCGGCGCATGCAAAGCAATCATGCAGCCATGCACAGCAACAGAATCGGCACTGCGTGGAGTGCCCCCCTTCTATTCGAATTCCATCTCTCAAGGCTTCACAGGCTCCACAGGCTCCACAGGCGCCATGCCGCTCACGAGACGCAAGTCCGGAACACCAGCCGCCGGGGTGGTCTCGATGCCGCACTCGTTGGTGCCCCTGCGGATCTTGAACAGCCCATGCATCCCCCAGCGCGGGGAGTAGGAGTTGGCGATGAGCCAGTAGTCCATGGGCTTCTTGCCGAAGGCCTTAGTTCGCTGGCGAGTGGTAGGGAATGAGCGAGTCAGGGTTTTGGGAATGAACCGTTTGGGGATTCTCCAGTCATAGGGGATTGTTTATATAGGTCATTCCCTCATTCCCTGCTGAGAACCAGCAAGTTGAACTTTTGGCCAAAAGGACTAAAAGGACATGACATCTTTGTGTGTCTGGACGATGCCCAAATGGCAATTGGTCACAGGTGATTGGTCAGAATGATTCCTCCACTTCGGCTTGGGCAGTTAGGCTTGTGCAGTTAGGCTTGTGCTCTTGGCAACAGTCTCCATGAAGTTCCAAAACCTCTGATGAAATATCGACCATGAGAAATGTTGCTTAACCATCATGCGAGTTCGAAAGGGGTCAACCCAAACCAATGCAAATAATGTAAAACAAACAAAACCGGCCGCACCCATGTTTGCAACTGTCCCTTGCCTTGGTGGCGATGCGACTGGCAGATCTTTCATGTAAAAAGATCAGATCGAAGCACAATTGCGCAACAAGTTTAACTGCACAACCCTTGGCATGGTAGCAACCACGTTGTGTTGCGTTGTGTTTGCAGCGCCTCAAAATGAACAGAACCGAACAAACAACTTGCCAAGAACAGTTCACTTTCTGCTGAGGACAAGTCATCCAGTTCCGGCTCTGAGGCCCACGCTTCCTCAGTGCCCCAGCCAAGCATGCGCACCGCATGCCCTGGGAGCCATCGGTGTCTTTCGAGACTTCCCGGACCCCCTTGGAATCTGACCAAAAAATCCTTCCCTCCACATGGTTGGATGGGTAGTTGGAAGAACAACAAGAATTACCCGAGAAAGGGGTCCCTCATGGCGTTGGAAAACCAGCCTTTGTGCGGTGTACCAGCACAGGACCCCATCCCCACAACTAGTTTATCAATTTCAACGGTTGCTTCGTTCGTGTATCACAGAAAGTGGCAAGCTAACACACGATGTCCCACCACCATGATTCCCCAAAGGTAAGGTTCTGTGTAACAAACAGAAGGGCGATCTCGGCAAGATGAGTCATCCAGCATTCACAAAGCCCTTGCATGGGATTGGCTTTCCTTTGTGAAAGCCGATCCCTGGCGGAAAGCAAACCTTCAGGGCTCCTCAAGCCTTAAAAGAAAAGAGGCCGAGCGGTACTGCCTAGCGGGAACACATGTTGGGGTCTAAGGAAAACAATTCGAAGCCGTTTAATGGGGGTGTCCAAAAATGGTGAACCCTTTTTGGGCGTGCTTACGGCGCAAACTAGGATACAACCAAAAAAAGGCACAAGCTAGGAAACATGCTCATATTACTCATATTCGGGTCATGTCCTTGTTTGCTAGTCTAACGCGTACCTCAGTGACTGTTGGCGTGGCTGAAAGAAGCAGAGACGCCTTCAACATGCCCGGTTGTGCTCTCATGTGGTTTAGTGATTTGCTTGTGGCTTGACAAACCACCCTGAGCTTTCCCTTTTGCAACACTGAGGCCCCTCCCACAAGGGGGTGGGGCATTCAATTTATTTCCTTCAACCTCCCGGGAAACATGCACATGGAAATAGTCCCCTTTCAGGGACAACTGTAAACTGTAACTTGTTGAAGCACATGTTTTTTGGAGCGGCCAGTTGGCTCCGTTTCGGGCCACTTCCCCGCCCAGGTGGCCACGTTCGGCCGGTGGGCCTCCCAAAGGCCCGTACGCCCCGGGCGTGCGGAAGTACACGCCGCTCTTGTAGCTCATGAAGTCAGAGAACACCTGGGAGGATCGCTACCCCCAAGCCGACAGGGGAAGACGGCCTGGGTGTGGCTCAAAGTTAAAGAGCTGGGGCAAACCGCAGGTTTTGGACTTTGTGTCCATAAACCAAGGTAGGTGGCACTTCTTTTTGAGCAGCCGCATGTAACCCGTGGCAATGGTTTGGAACCCTTGGTCGTGAGACCGGCGAGCATGGGGTTTCCATTCTAGACCGGCGAAATCGGGAGCCCGGAAGAGGTCTCCAAAGACGACATCGGCATCACTGCGCGACCTTGACGCGCAAAAGTCAAAAACAAAAGCGAGCACGGACCATCGACTGCGCGCGAGCCTAAACAGGTTTATTGGGGGGCCTCGCATGGCAAAACCAAAACGGCAAAAAAACGAAACAAGGTCAAAACCGAGGAGGCAAGTCTTGGTTTAGGAGACTCCGCAAAACAAAACAAAACATGCAACCCAGTAAGGGCCCTGCAGGCAACAACCTCAAAGCACAATCGAGCGGTGCCCCATCTACTCCTGATTCTTATTCTTAACGTCAGAATCTAAACCAATAATGAACCACAAAAAGTCACGATTGACCTTGGCTTGGCTGGCAGTTTATCAAAGGGGTGGGTGTAGGGCTCATTTCTGTTGGGGTTGGAGGGCTTCGGGCCGGTTTAGGGTGGTTGGTTTAGGGTTGACTTAAGGTTGGCTTGGGGTGAATTTAGGGTGGGTTTGGGGTTGGTTTAGGGTTGGTTTAGGTTTGGCTTTAGGGTTGGGTGAAGTTTTGGGTTTGGCTTTAGGGTGGGTTTAGTCTTTGTGCTAGGGTTTAAGGACACACACACACACGCACGCACGCACGCACGCACGCACGCACGCACGCACGCACGCACGCACGCACGCACGCACGCACGCACGCACGCACACACGCGTGGTTGGGTCTTCCGCAGCCCCCCTTTCCCCGCAGAGCTGGGGATGACAAATACATAGAGATTGGACAGGTTGAGGAACAAATGCTCAACAAACTGTAAATGTCACGACAAAAAGGCTCAATGTCACAAAAGACAGCGGGTGTTTGACATTTGCAATAACACACTGCACTAACGCCAAAACAAAAGGGTTAATCCAAGCAAACTGTTTCTTAATGTCAAACATCAAAGGAGACCGACCACAGGAACTAGGGGCGTGGGGTAGGCCAGGCGGACCAAGAGACTACAAGACTAAGATGCAATTACAGGAGACTGATAGGTGCAAGTGCCAACCTGACACGGGTTCAGGCACTGGTGGGGCGACCCCTATGTAGTGAGCAGGAGGAAACCTCCGCAGGTCACGACGCACACCAGCAAAGGCCAAATCGAACAGCAATTACAGGAGAACAATGGAAACTGCTGTCGGTTGCGGCCAAACCGTTTTTCTTCCCATAAGGCCATGGGTCAAAACCCAAATCGTACCCCCAGTGAACATCCCAATCCAACCACTAAAATAGGTTCTAAAATGGGTGGTGCACCTACCCCACAATGGTACCATTGGTTTTGACCCACAGCCAATAAGATCATACGCACACCCACTCAAAAAGAATACAGTGAAGATGTTACCAGAATACCGCGAAGAGCAGGAAACTGGACGCGAGACAACGACCAGACCACAAGACGAGGACGTAAATGATTGTTTCTGACGCTCACCCCCACCTCCCCTCCCCCCTCACCCACACCCACCCCACCCACACCCACCACACCGAACCACCCCACACCCACACACTCACAGACCTCCAGCTCCACCACCCACCCCCCACACCCAGCCACCCACCTTACTCCCCACCCCCACCCCCCAAGCCGCTCCACGGCGAGCCGCAAAGTAGGCCACCTCCAGCGGCCCAGACAGCAGCGCCCGCTGCATGCCCCCCACGTCCCGGGGCCGCGCCGCTGCGAAGGCCTGACGCAGCTCGCTCGATAATGGACAGGATGGCATGGGACGGGACGGGAGGAGGGGGGTGGGGAGGCTTGGGAATTCAGTGGCCCACCTACAGCATAGAACATGCTACGGATGCGTTGTTTCTACTCTGCCTCCAGAAAATCATAAGGCAAATCACAACTCACAAGGACCAGACGAAGTCTTGGGAACTGAGCTTTGGAGTGGGTGTTGGGAGTTCAAGGCACCAAAGATAGGGCTTATGGGGAACGTCAAAAAAAAACGCTTTGCGCTGTGAACATGGAATTCTGGAATTGAGCCATTAAGTCCCAGTTTTGGAGATTTGGGCTTACAGGCTGGCTCCGGCGATTTGATCCCCTGCTTATGAGAGGGCCAGTCCAGTAGGCTGGAAAAGCGACGAGCCACAACAACCAGCGAAACGCTGGTTGCGAAATGGGTATGGCTCAAAAAACAGGGACCAAAATGGAACCCTGGAATGTGGAAAACATGGACCAAAACCTGTGTAACCCTAGCTCTTTAATTTTGAGCCACTGCCAAATGTCAAAAACCAACAGCGAAGCAACATCCAAAAGTGTGCTCGGGAGGAAAGTAGGAGACTCTCTTGCAGCGCCGCATTCCACGGTCTCAAGCCGTTTTTGGCCCTGCGCAGGGGCGTGTCAGTCCTTTAGGCGCGAAAGTGCTCCCGACTCTTCAAGCCCTAAAAACAGGCAAAGAACGAGTTGAGCATCCCATCCCCCCCCCCACCAGAACCGAATTGAATGCTCCGAACCGATTTTCACACTGGACGCGCGTGCACGAACTGCATACGTCCAGTGGCACGAAGATTCAGATTGCGACTTCCTGCAGCCAAAAGAGAACTGCCCTTTGATTAATTATATAGCTGTAACCCCGTTCGGAAGGGGGAAAGCCAGTCGAAGATCCATCGAACTACGGACTTGCTGAGTGTAAGACTCTGAGGTTGACAACCACCAACGGAGCCAAAGGCTGGGTGTCTCTCTCCGGCAACCAGGCCCGGGGGGTTGGGTTCTGTCTGAGGGGTTCCAAACCCGATAAAGACCAACCATCGGGTACCCCTCTTCCCCGGGATTTTACGGATTAGGTTTCGACACGTCCTCAACAAAGGGTGGACAAAAAGCCCTTGTGGGTCCCAAGCACCATTTGAGGATCATGGTTGAGGGAGAAGGGTCAAAGTACCTCAGGAGACTCATGAAAGCCACCAACAGGTGTCCAATTCGAATGCATAAAAGCCCGACCAGGCCTGAGACACCTTAAAGAACTCCATGGGCGAGCCGTCCTCACAATGACCCTCGCCTGGAAAGGTGCAATGTCGGGAACAATGCGGGATATAATTCCGGAAGCCCTCAACCCGTGCCCCCCCCCGGGAGAAAAACAAAACGAAAAGAGGGCTGATCTCCCTTGGGTTTCCCCGCAAAACATCTTGACCGGAGCTCGGCGCCCCGGTCAAGAAAAAAATCGATCCACGCTGCTCTCACGCTCCGCCCGGTGGTTTGGGGCTTCTCATGCACCATCTACAAAAGCCAGGGGTTCAATTCCCAAACCAGCAATCTAAACCACCAATTGGCGGAGAACCTGAGTGTTCTCCCAAACGTCAGCGGGCCCGAGCGAGAGCCTCCGCTCTTTTGAAATTCTGGGCCCCGCACAGATCTTGGCCGCCGTCGCCGCCGCCTCTTTCGCAGCACGGAAGGGCACGTAGGGCCTGTGCGTAAAAGGAGGGGCTCGCAGGCGCGGGCCCATGAAAACCGCGGGGAGAACTTGATAAAGTGGTCCGCCCCAAGACCAGTTACTTTGTCAATGTAAAAAGGGACGAAACCGGCCCTATGGCACCCCCTCCCCCTCCCCCCCCATTTTGCACAACCATGCACGCATCTCAACAGGGACGAGCATGCCAGGTGCCTGGCCTCTTTTCCCATCCGTAGTCACAGGATCGCTGGGTGGGCACTGGGCAATGCATGTAGGGCGCGCAAGACTCCTGCGAAGGACAGCTTAGCCCGCAGAAAACAATTACTTGGGGCGTCTCTCCAAATGTTGGAACCTTGATGTGTTTTGTGGCTTGCGGCTTACTCGGACTCTTCAAGGAAAAGCTAGCCTCGAATCCAAACATGCCCAGCTCAACAACCGAAAACCAGAACGAAAAAGGTCTACCCAAAAACCATGCGCAAAATTGAAATGAATGAGGCGGACAGCTTTGCACAACTATGCGAACATAGGGCAAAGAGAAGGCCCCCGCGCCCGGTCTGTGCATGTCGGTTTCTCCCGTCCTTTGGAAGGCCCTTGGTCTGCAGGAACCTGGGTTCTTTGGAAGGAAGCATGTTGCCAATTCGTGGCAAATAATTATCAGCGCCCCAAGAAGTGTTTAAAATATCAATAGATACATAATATTATATATCATGTGTCTATATATATAGTTGTATAAACTTCTAGACAATCAATATAGGTGGTTGTTGTCGTCTTCTTCTCAAACAAAATCTTCCCACTTCCCGCCGTTTCCGTCGATCCAAGGAGCCGCCAGGCGTCGTCCAGGCGACCGCCCCCACAGCCGTTGTTGGTCTTGTCGCACTGGACCAGCAGCTCCGGCGCCAAGGACAGGACCTCCAGATCCTCAAGGCGCCCCAAGGCCGGCGCGGCGACCCGCCGAAGGCGACCCGGTCGCCGTGTCACGTTAAGGATGGGTTGTCCTTGTTGCGGTTTCGGCCGCCTTCGTCTTGTTTTGTTTTTTCCTTTGGCTTCAGTTTGGATGGTTTTCCCTGCTTAAGCAAACAAAGTTGAGGTGATGAGGGCCAGGAACACTCTGGGATTCCTGTTACTTGTTCTTCTCTACTGCTCTGCTTCAAGCAAGGTTGAGTTGATGGCCTGTCTGTGCCGTATCTGAAAAGACCTAGCGAGGAAGCTCCACAGGTGTCCCTGAGATACAGCTGAGATTGAATCCCTTCAAACGAAAGGGATTCTGACTTTGGTAAGCACTAGGCGCTCTGTGACACACGATGACAACACCAAACTAACTGAAACCCCCGTTTTATTTGTGGCACCTTGGCTCCGGATGCCGTTGAAGATAAAGCAAAAACTTGATTGAAAAGAAGCCAAAAGTGAAAGCTTCCGAGTCCGATCCAAGATATAATCCAAGGTTTGGACATTCAACCGGAGAATTCCCCCCCTCCCCAATGACAACCGAGCAGGACACAGGCGAGGAACGCCGACCGTTTCACCGACTTCATGCGGAGTTGGGGATGACTCAGCTGCTTGAATGAGACTTACAATGTTTTCTGAAGGGACCATGATCATCTATAACCAGTGCATTGTGCGAGGGTCTTAGACAAGTGGAACTGTCAAGCATGGACAGCAACTCTTCGTCGACTTGGATCACTGTTTGATAAATTCCTGTTCACCATGAATATCAACATGATCACTCCCCAAGCCAGGATGTTTTGACCAACCTTATAGTGAGCTTCCGCTGATGTGGGAACAACTGCCATAGTCTTGACAGGGGACCCAAACAACTTCTGCTTGTTTTCTGGCTGGGACTCCCCCAACTCTTCAACGCGAGCTTTTCTTGTGGCTCAATTTGCCGCTCCACCCTCCCTCCGCGTGCCCCGAGCCTCCCCCAAGCCGAAGTCGGTGCCCGTCTTGGCCTTCTGCGTGTGGTTCATCATCTCAAACGCCACGCAGAAGCGGTCGGTCATGACCTGAGCTGGCCAGGACTTCTCACACGATCTCTGATCACTTGCCCCCCTTTTTGTATGTAAGCCGGGTGGCAGTTAGCATAAACGCCTGGGTAGTTCAACAAGAAGTCTGTCTCCAAGAAACGAATCCCGTTTCGGTTTGCAGGTTTCTCTGATATTGTCTCAGAAGTTGGAGACGGCAAAATACGGCCTTTCCCTTCGCCTCCCCCTTAAACCCTATCCATCCGTCGGCAAGCCGCGGTCGCAGCGGCCATGGCCCAACAAGAACCGCAGGACCCCTGGCACTGGCTGGGAATGCAACCGGGCGTTCCAATCCTGGCCTAGCCTCGGAGCCTCGAATCGCCTCCGGTCACGATTTGATTCAACCGGAACAAGCCAGGTACCTGACAGCCTCCACCCTGCCAGTGTCAGTCTGGATGAGCTACATGATGCACATTGAGGCTTTAGGTCGGGTCCGAGCAAGGTCATGCTTCGCGATTTGGCTCTTCCACATTGCGGATGCGAAAAGCACATGATGGTCCAATGGTGATCGGAACCAATTCGTATTTGTAAAATAGAACAAGGTTCCTTAAAGGATGCACCCGAAATCCACTTGCTTTAAAAGGGGTGTACTCTAAATCAGCAGGTAAATCTGCTTGTTTCGCTGGACATGTCCCCATCATAGGTGGCCTTTTGGAAAAATAGATGGGTTTCCCTGGTAAATGGAACAAAACCCATCTAAACCAGTAGAACCCATCTATTTTAACCAAACCCGAAATGGACGCCTATGGTCCCCATTCAGGGACCCTGAAAACCGTTTCCTTTTTTCTCCCCCTGCGGTCCACGGCCCCATGGGGCGCCTGGTTGCGGATGACGCCAATGGAGTTGCAGTTGGGCCACTCCGCGCGGGCATCGAAGGAGTCCGGCAGAGCCCTCCGCATGAAGCTGGGCTGGGGCCCCCTCGGCGAGGCTCACGGCTTTACCCGAAGGCGCCGGGAGAATGGAGCGGAGCCAAGTCAAAATTAAACCAATTGGGGACGGCAGGTTTTAGTCCAGGTTTTAGTTTAGACCAAATTGGCACCAAACGGTACATGGAACCAAAGACTATTTGCGTAACCCTAGCTCTTTAATTTTGAGACACACCCAATTGAGAGGATCCCAGGAACTCCATTTGAGCCATAGTCAAAACCCAGTATTCGACCCAAAACCATGCTTCAAGAATTAAGAAGGCGAATGTCCGCTGCTATTTATGGTTGGGAGTGTCCCGTACTAACCTTCATCTACCCGAGTTTTGATTGTCATTTGGAACTTTGGCCATTCCAAAGCTGGGTTGGGCAAAATGTGCTGAAACAACCAGCCATGGTCTCTTTTCACCGCAAACACTAGCCAATGAAGCCATGGTTCAAACCTCACTCGCACTGATGAAATAAGTTTTAACAACCAGCCCTTGGTCCCCTTGTTTGAACCACTGCAACCAAAAAAAAAACACGCAGCCGACTCCTTCTCCATCCGAGGCGCGCCAATGGCAGCTTCAAAGGTCCAATCTCAGTTCCCAGCGATGGGATGATCTCATGCACCTGGCTCAATTGGGTATGAGATCCATTGGGGAGCCTTTGGACATCAAATTTAGGTCCTCCAGAAGAGAGGTTAGAATAAGGGTACCAACTTTTTTTTCTGTAGTCTATTTTAGTAGGGGAACCCAAAACCCGAAAAAAGGGAGTAAAAGGGCTCTGCTGGGAAACCTAGTCATTTAGGTGCAAATATATGTCCACTTGGTCCACCAATCACCACCCCAGTCCGCTGGTATGAAGTTTAGACCGCACTTAGGTGTGGATTGTCCAATCATGTGGGGCATGTGCGTCTTGGAGGCTACCCGTTTCAACTCGGTTTAAAGGAACCACAAGGAAACCGTCATACCCAAATGGCAGGTGAATAACTGGGTAGTTTCCCTGTCCCTCCCAAATGAACCATAGACATAGACTGCAGGGAATAACTTTGACCAAACCTTAGGTACCTGTGTTGGTCACCCCATGTTGAGGTCGTCTAGGATTGGACATGACGGAGCAAGGCTAGGAATCTCGTCAAGTCTTGCCACAGCATGGCATTCTTGGGCTTGTTTAATTCCCCCCCCTCCAGTTTCCAACTTGGGGATAGTGACTACAATGGCTTGGTGGTAGTGGACGCCCTCTTATGCTTGGTTTCCACGGGGAACCAAAAACAGCAGACGCACAGAAGAGAGCCTTCACGCCCTTCCAGAAGTCATAGGGAGCTGCAGTCCAATGACCTCCCGCTTCACCGTTGATGCGGTTCAAGCGATCCTTCCCGTTCACGTCCTCATCCATCTCCGCGGAGCCCACGCTGCCCTGGGCCGCGCTTGACATCGTCTGCGGCTTTTTGGGGCCAGGCTGTGCCAACGAAAAGCAGGCTTTCCCACCCTCCACCCCCCCACCCCCCTCCACAAACATCTCCAACCCGCGACTGGCGTCCGCCTGCGTCAAGTTCACGCACTCCCCGCCGGTGACTCCGTAGGTCGCCTTCAGCGTCCGCAGGTCCGCCAGCCTGCGACGACGCATGCGAACGAGGCCATTTGGACGCCCCAAAACGACCCCCGTGGAACCCACCAGCCCGTCTGCCCGTCTGCCCGTCTTCCTCCGCGGAGCGGAAGCCAGCGCCGTCTCCTGCTTCGACTCGTAGAGGGTGAAGGTGTCATCCGCCGCCTCGGGAGATCGGGAGATGGGGCCAAGTCCCCAAGTCAGGCTCGTGTCTTGGGCGTGAGGGATTCCATTTGAGGGGAAACCCGGCAAACCGACCTGGCCACGGGGCATATCCTATTCTGGGCTGGATGAATCATCCATTTGCCACCTACTTTGATGTTCACCAGGGGTACGGGGTTTTGACCCACAGCACATCTCGGAACCCAAGTGGCTTGCAGCTGCATCGTTGTGTGAACTCCGGACAACAAGATGTTGCATGATGTTCCATGCGTTGGATTTCAGGGTCAAGTGAAGGGATTTGCAAGATGTCCGGTGCATGTCGCAAGCGTCGGCCGCAAACAATGTAACAATGCTTGCGTCCGAGCAACCAACAGCAAGCCTATGGCAGCATCTGTTGAGTTTGTAGCATTCGTAGTATTGGTCATGTTCGTCGCATTGGTCGAATTCGCCTCATCCTCACGGTGCCGACGATAGGTAAGCTGGTACCTCGGCTGACACTTGTACCTGAAGCAAACACCTCGCCATGTGAGCAACGGGCTTGAAACCTTGGCTTTTTTGCCCCTGGACTTCACAAATGCACCGCGTAGGGCATAGGCAACCTTGCCACTTACATGCTTCTACCCCCGAAAATTGCCAATTGCTTCCTTTTGGGCGTTCTGCAAATCCCAACATGGGCATGAGACGCTCCCACTCGGCCAGCGCGCAATGTCTTCGTAGCCAACAGCTCTCCCAGGTCGGTCACGCAGTACTCGAAGTTGGCACTCATAGTCGCCACGCCTACGGGGCGCGAAGGCCGTTGTGTCCAAAGAGGGGGCCCCCCAAACTGGTCTTCCGTTTCACCCTGGAAACCAAGAAAACAAGGAAACCTGCAACAAAGAACGAAAGACCAGTATTTAGCGGATTGCATCATCAGATTGGAGTGATCTGCCAAGAAGCCAACAGCTCCCCTTTTACTAGGGATTCATCACTTTTGGAGGCAACACCGCACTAATAGTGGGACGGGTTTATTAATCCTAGGTCAACATTAGTGCCCACCAAACTCGCCTCGGCCCGACATTTCTCCCATCACGGCTCGGAGCAGCTTGGAGGCATCTTCGTCCTGACGGTCGTTTGCCAAGACAGGGCACATGGAACCCCGAAAGGAGTTTCCTCTACGCGTCATGGCGTTTTGGGTGTCAAGTGGATCTGGTGTGTATATGTCATGTGTATATTTTTATGGATTCTTCGGAGTGGGCAACCCCGGCTTTTTGGAACAAACCCGTCTGAATGCACCTGAAATGCACGGAGAAAGAAAAATACCAAATAAAAGCTGCAATCCGCCCACCGGCCAAACAGGCTCAAATAAATGGAACAAAATGGCACCAAACGGTAAATGGAACCAAAGACTACTTTCGTAACCCTAGCCCTTTCGTTTTGAGCCACACCCATTTGGCTCGAGCAGCCGAGCTTCCTCTCCCCAGGAAGGCCACCAGTCCAGGCCCATTGGAGCAGCCGGGCCGACCGCCTCACGCGACTCCTTTTGCGCTTTCTCGCGACAGGCAAAGGGTCCGGCGCCAGCGCACCCTTCAAATGGGAGGATTTGATGGAGGTCTTCCGAAAATCTTCCTCCACTCTTTTGCTCATTCCAGCCTTCCCTCACTTGTGACACACCTGACTCCACCACGCCAACATCCCGCCTTACATGGCTAGATGGTGATTGCAGATTCAAAGCAACATCCGGACGCCAACACCCTCCCGAAAACTAGAGGACGATTGGCCCGAAAGCATTTTTCCCCAGGTGCTCATCCAGCCGCGGAGACACCTTTTTACATCGCTGCGGCGAGCGTGTCTGCTCGCGGCGATGCTCAATGTGTATGGTCACATGAGAGCTCCATCTCATCATCCTAGTTTCCTCTCGAACTGCGCCGCACGTTTTCTCACGAAAGTGGTCTGCGCAAGCTGCATTGTTCCAGGCTGCTGCGCGCAAGTTGCTCTCTGCAAGCTGCTGCACGCAAGTGCTCTGTGCAAGTTGCTCTGCGCAAGTGCTCTGAGCAAGTTGCTCTGCGCAAGTGCTCTGCGCCAGTTGCTCCGTGCAAGCGCGTTGCGCATGTGCTCTGTGCAAGTTGGTCTGTGCAAGTTGCTCTGCGCCAGTTGCTCCGTGCAAGCGCTTTGCGCAAGTGCTCTGCGCAGGTTGCTCTGCGCAAGTGCTCTGAGCAAGTTGCTCTGCGCAAGGGCTCTGCGCCAGTTGCTCCGTGAAAGCGCTTTGCGCATGTGCTCTGTGTAAGTTGGTCTGTGCAAGTTGCTCTGCGCAAGTGCTTTGTGCAATTGTGTGCAAGTTGCTCTGCGCAAGTTGCTGTGCGCAAGTGCTCTGAGCAAGTTCCTCTGCGCAAGTGCTCTGCGCCAGTTGCTCTATTTTTGTACTTAAAAGTTGTGATTTTCCAGCCGGAGCTGCGGGAGCACGCTCCGCATACTACGTCTGTACTTAAAAGTTGCGATTTTCCAGCCGGAGCTGCAGGAGCACGCTCCGCGTACTACGTTTGTACTTAAAAGCTGCGATTTTCAAGCCGGAGCTGCCACGGACCAGGGGGGAATCGAACCCGCGACCGCGGGATTGCGAAAGCAGGCGTGCGAGCCACGAGACAACTTCCAAAGGCCATTTCGCGAGCAACAAATACGCACGGCGCCACAGCGAGAGCGCTTCGACACGCACGATCCCCGCAGAGGGTCGCGCGCGGCTTGCAGAAATCGTAAAAAGTCCTCAGTTTTTGAACCTCGACCACGCAGAGGGTCGCGCGCGGCTTGCAGAAATCGTAAAAAGTCCTCAGTTTTTGAACCTCGAGCACGCGAATCTCCGCAGAGGGTCGCGCGCGGCTTGCAGAAATCGTAAAAGCCCTCAGTTTTTGAGCCTCGACCACGCGAATCTCCGCAGAGGGTCGCGCGCGCGCCGCAGAAATCGTAAAAAGTCCTCAGTTTTTGAACCTCGACCGCGCAAATCTCCGCAGCACCGCAGAAATCGTAAAAAGTCCTCAGTTTTTTTAACCTCGACCATGCGGATCTCCGCAGAGGGTCGCAATCCCGAGCGACGATCAAACTCCCGCCCTGGCGCCTTAGAAACCTAAACTAACTTACATAGCTGCTTACGCCGAAGCTCTACGCAAGCTCTACCTAACCTTGGCTCTGTGCCACCTGGCTCTGTGTCACTTGGCTCTGTGCCACTTGGCTCTATGCAACTTGGCTCTATGTAACTTGGCTCTATGTAACTAAGCCCTATGTAACTTGGCTCTATGTAACTTGGCTCTATGTAACTTGGCTCTATGTAACTTGGCTCTATGTCACTTGGCTCTATGTAACTTGGCTCTATGTAACTTGGATCTGTGCAACTTGGCTCTGTGCAAACTTGGCTCTATGTAACTTGGCTCTATGTAACTTGGCTCTGTGCCACTTGGCTCTATGTAACTTGGCTCTACGTAACTTGGCTCTATGTAACTTGGCTCTATGTAACTTGGCTCTATGTCACTTGGCTCTATGTCACTTGGCTCTATGTAAAACTTGGCTCTATGTAGCTTGGCTCTATGTAACTTGGCTCTATGTAACTTGGCTCTATGTAACTTGGCTCTATGTAACTTGGCTCTATGTAACTTAGCTCTGTGTAACTTGCCCAAGGGCTCCGCACGGAAGAACCCTTCGCGATGCTTTCGGGAACAAGCCACTAGCAACCGGCTCCTGCCCGAGTCAGACACAAAAATCGCTATGTCGTGAAAGCGTATGTTTCTGCAAAGCAGGCTCGTGTAACTTAGCTCTGCGCAAGATGGCTCTGCGCAACTTGGCGCGCTGCTACCTGGCGCGCGCAAGCTACTTTACGCGAGTGGCTCTGCGCAACTTGGCTCTGTGAAGCGTGCTGCTCAGCGCAATGCGCTTTGCTCAAGTTGCGCTGCACGATTTCTCACGAAAGTGGTCTCAAGCTGCGTTGTTCCAGGCAGCTGCACGCAAGTGCTCTGTGCAAGTTGCTCTGCGCAAGTGCTCTGAGCAAGTTGCTCTGCGCAAGTGCTCTGAGCAAGTTGCTCTGCGCAAGTGCTCTGCGCCAGTTGCTCCGCGCAAGCGCGTTGCGCATGTGCTCTGTGCAAGTTGGTCTGTGCAAGTTGCTCTAGCCACGAGACAACTTCCAAAGGCCATTTCGCGAGCAACAAATACGCACGGCGCCACAGCGAGAGCGCTTCGACACGCACGATCCCCGCAGAGGGTTGCGCGCGGCTTGCAGAAATCGTAAAAAGTCCCCAGTTTTTGAACCTCGACCACGCGAATCTCCGCAGAGGGTCACGCGCGGCTTGCAGAAATCGTAAAAAGTCCTCAGTTTTTGAACCTCGACCACGTCGCGCGCGGCTTGCAGAAATTGTAAAAAGTCCTCAGTTTTTGAACCTCGACCACGCGAATCTCCGCAGAGGGTCGCGCGCGGCTTGCAGAAATCGTAAAAGCCCTCAGTTTTTGAGCCTCGACCACGCGAATCTCCGCAGAGGGTCGCGCGCGCGCCGCAGAAATCGTAAAAAGTCCTCAGTTTTTGAACCTCGACCGCGCAAATCTCCGCAGCACCGAAGAAATCGTAAAAAGTCCTCAGTTTTTGAACCTCGACCCCGCGAATCTCCGCGGAGGGTCGCGCGCGCACCGCAGAAATCGTAAAAAGTCCTCAGTTTTTGAACCTCGACCACGCGAATCTCCGCAGAGAGTCGCGCGCGCACCGCAGAAATCGTAAAAAGTCCTCAGTTTTTGAACCTCGACCACGCGAATCTCCGCAGAGGGTCGCGCGCGGCCAGCAGAAATCGTAAAAAGTCCTCAGTTTCTGAACCTCGACCACGCGAATCTCCGCAGAGGGTCGCGCGCGGACCGCAGAAATCGTAAAAAGTCCTCAGTTTTTTTGACCTCGACCACGCGGATCTCCGCAGAGGGTCGCAATCCCGAGCGACGATCAAACTCCCGCCCCGGCGCCTTAGAAACGTAAACTAACTTACATAGCTGCTAACGCCGAAGCTCTACGCAAGCTCTACCTAACCTTGGCTCTGTGCCACCTGGCTCTGTGTCACTCTGTGTGCCACTTGGCTCTATGTAACTTGGCTCTATGTAACTTGGCTCTATGTAACTTGGCTCTATGTAACTTGGCTCTATGTAACTTGGCTCTATGTAACTTGGCTCTATGTAACTTGGCTCTATGTAACTTGGCTCTATGTAACTTGGCTCTATGTAACTTGGCTCTATGTAACTTGGCTCTATGTAACTTGGCTCTATGTAACTTGGCTCTATGTAACTTGGCTCTATGTAACTTGGCTCTATGTAACTTGGCTCTATGTAACTTGGCTCTATGTAACTTGGCTCTATGTAACTTGGCTCTATGTAACTTGGCTCTATGTAACTTGGCTCTATGTAACTTGGCTCTATGTAACTTGGCTCTATGTAACTTGGCTCTATGTAACTTGGCTCTATGTAACTTGGCTCTATGTAACTTGGCTCTATGTAACTTGGCTCTATGTAACTTGGCTCTATGTAACTTGGCTCTATGTAACTTGGCTCTATGTAACTTGGCTCTATGTAACTTGGCTCTATGTAACTTGGCTCTATGTAACTTGGCTCTATGTAACTTGGCTCTATGTAACTTGGCTCTATGTAACTTGGCTCTATGTAACTTGGCTCTATGTAACTTGGCTCTATGTAACTTGGCTCTATGTAACTTGGCTCTATGTAACTTGGCTCTATGTAACTTGGCTCTATGTAACTTGGCTCTATGTAACTTGGCTCTATGTAACTTGGCTCTATGTAACTTGGCTCTATGTAACTTGGCTCTATGTAACTTGGCTCTATGTAACTTGGCTCTATTGTAACTTGGCTCTATGTAACTTGGCTCTATGTAACTTGGCTCTATGTACCTTGGCTCTATGTAGCTTGGCTCTGTGTAACTTGTCCAAGGGCTCCGCACGGAAGAACACTTCGCGATACTTTCGGGAAAAAAGCAAACATCCGGATATCGCCTGCAGCATCTCCAGTAGATTCATGGACCGGGACTCGTTCACCAACCACGGCGTGCAGTTGAGCCCCGCGACGCTCTTCTTGCCTTGTGAAGCGCGAGGCAAGCGACGGCATGAAGAACAATTCAGGGTCGCAAGAATGTGGGTGTGGCTCGCTTTTTGAGGCTCGAACACCCTTTTGCGGGTTGCCTGTGGGGTCCAAAAACAAGCCAAACATCTTAGCATAGCTTTCAACAGGTTCTAGCAGCATGGCTTATCCAGGAAACCAGACTGTCAACCCCCCCTTGGGGTTTCTGAGTAATTTGCACCTCCGAACCTCAGTTGCCAGGTTTTGGGCGCGATATGGCGACTCCTGCCTTCTCCGAGCTTGGCGACCTCATACATCTGCAACGGGACCTCGAAAATGTCGCTCCTCAGTTGTGCCCGGAATGAACATCCGGCGTGTCGAAACCAGTACGCCTAGAAATCTGAAAAGGGAAAGCAAAGGGACCTGGGGGCAAGCAAAAGGGAAACCAAGCATGAGAGTCCCTGGGTGACAATCCCACATGTTTGAATTCGCACTGCTGCCATCTTCTTGCATTCCAGCTTCATGGCAGAAAGGAACATGAAGTGCTGCATTTCGCGCTTGGAGATTTCGAGCTCGGTCGTGTTGCCCGAACTGCTGGAGCCGTTGGAAGCGTTGCTGTCATTGACATCCAGTCCGTCACTGCCACGGGAAGCAAAGCCCGCCGCAGCCAGCCTCTCTGAGTGCTTCAGCAAACGCTTCCATTGCTTGCCGATGGGCATCCCAGCCATCCCCTGGGGGAACATGTCCTGAGATCGGAGTGAGCATATCACCAAGCTGGGCACTTGACAACTTGTCTCTTTCTCCGAAAAATGCCAAGTGCCCATCCGCGAGGAGAGCAAATGCATGAGTCCTACCCGGGCAGGGGTGCTTTAAGGCACTTTTCAAGCGAGGCGCGAAAGTGAAGCACACCGTCTCATCGAAGAAATGCTGATGATAGTGCCTCCGTTGCGCGACATGCAACGACAACTTCAACGAATCCAAACACGCCGCTGGGCCGCGGAAGCAACGCGGGTTGCTCTCTCACTCGGCACGAATCCCTGCCGACTTCGACTCGGGTCCATCTTGCTTCTTTTCTAGCCTCATCTCGCCAAAGTTTCCTCTGGCAGGTTTGAGAAGCTCACCAGCAGATTTTCCAGCAACTTCATGTCGGAAGAGTCCTCGATGGCAGATTCGAAGGCCTCCTCCTCGAAGTCCTTTAAGAAGTTGAAAAAAAGATTGCCCCCGTCTCGAATGAAATGGCCGCTCTCCACGCCGCAAGAGAAGAAGTGCTTGTCCTCCTCATCTGAAAAAAGGACCTTGTACGCCCTGTCACTTTCGAGGAAGCCATCCACCATGACGCCGCACACATGTCCGAACATGAAATGATAATAATTATCCTCTGGCTCCTTCACCTCTTTCACCCACTTCTTCACTTTTGGCAATTTCACCCACTTTTTCGCCTCGTTCCTGAGAAGTACATAGCCTCGCCCCAGATCTTCCGGCTTCAGCTTTCCATCCGTCAGCTGCTGGCACATCCAAACGGCCTCCGCTATGGCATCTTTCTCTGGCTTGGCCTTGGCCTTGGCTTTTGCTTTGCCCTTCGGCGAACCGCTGACCTTCATGGCCTTCGTGGCCTTCGTGGCCTTGGCCTTTGCGGCCTTGGCCGTTAAGCTCGAACTGGAACTTGGCCTCTTCATCCGCAAACTGGACGAACTCGGCTTCTTCATCCAACGAACTTGGCGTCAGCAAGGGTGCGCGCTTTTGGGAGATGAGCGAAAATGGCTACGGTTGAGCCTTCCACATGAAGAGCACGGAAACCTCTCCAATCACAAAGCAGGATGGTCTGTTTGACCCTCCCACCACCTTTTTGGAAGTTTGGGCTGACACTTTTTGGGGGGCCGTCCATATGTCCCAGCTCATCCAAACAAGTTGCGGCCATCAGTTCCAAGTATGCAAGGAAGCTATGCATGGTATGCAGGACAGGTCAGTTATGCATGATACGTTTGATATGTACCCTACGTGCGTAATTGGATAGCATGTTTTATGTTGCGTGTGTGATGCATGCTATGAATGTGATGTATGTAACTTATGCAACCAGTAGGATATGTAGCCTGTGTGCAATTGGACACAGGCTGCAGCTTCAGCACAGACACGCATGGCCATATGACAAGGTGTGATTTCACCCTCGCCTGAGTCATAATCAAACAGAGACTCCCTCCGGCCTCAAGGCCAAACCCACGTCCATGAGCATGCGCTCGCTCGACGCGTTGGACGTGTTGGACGCGTTGGACGCGCTCAGGTCCTGCAGGAAAAATAGAGTGAGTCCACATCACCTCAGATTCCAGGGGTCCACCCCAAAACCCAGACCGGTGGCACAAAAACTTTCCTATGCCTGGGACTGTGCCCTACTTTCCTCTCATTCCCTGAGGTGGCCAAGGAGAGTCAGCACACTTGAGTGGATTGGCCAAAAAACGGCCCAAACTGTTTCTTGGCTCAGCTCAAGCGAAGTCTCCAATCAGTTTTCCCGCTCTAAGCGCTCCTTGATCTTCCAGGACCCTATCTTTTGCTTTGCAAATGGGTCACCAACACCGCTTCCGAAGCAACCCTGACCCCTGACACCTCCTCTCCAGACTTGGCCTATGTTGCGCAACTCCCTTCGACCAATTCGAAGCACCGCCTTACCCCCATATACCCCTTGTGCTTGACACGGGTTGTTTTTTTTCCACCACCTTCTTCAGTCCGGGTCAGTCCGAAAGTTGCCACAAGCCTCGAAGTGTGGGCCACCCTCCCCCAGGCGATTCCGTGGAAGCAAAACTTGGTTTAAAAAAAGGAACTTGGCTTAAACAAATAATAAAACAAACACTTCACAGGATGGATGGGCCATTCCCGGGGAGCTTTTCGTCTGAGTGGTGCCGTCAACAGCTCCCCGAGGCAGAAGGACCCATCTAGAAACAAACAAATTTGGGCCTGATAGGCTTCTTCACGTGTCCCATCTTTGACATCAGCCCTTTGTATGGTAGCAAAGGGTTCCATCTTTTGACAACCCCGAAGTGGACTTAAACCCAGGGGTGGGTGATTTCCCTAAAAGGCAAACCCCTGGGTTTAAGTCCTTGGGGTAGTCAAAAAACGGAACCCTGTGGTAGCAAACAACTGACGGTTTTGTTCCAGCCCCGATCGATCCCCGCCTCCACCGCCAGCAGCTGCGCCTTCTCGTCCGCCGCCAGGTGCAGCAGCTGGCTCCCCGAGCGCAGCAGCGCCTCAAAGCTCAGCAGCAGCGCCGGCCGCGGGGCGAGCCTCGGCTGGGAAGGTGAGGTGAGGTCCCAGGGGTGGTGGTGAGGTGAGGTGGTGAGGTGGTGAGGTGAGGTGGTGTGGTGGTGAGGTGGTGGTGTGGTGAGGTGGTGAGGTGAGGTGGTGATGTGGTGATGTGGTGATGTGGTGATGTGGTGATGTGGTGAGGTGGTGAGGTGGTGAGGTGGTGAGGTGGTGAGGTGGTGAGGTGGTGAGGTGGGGGTGGTCAGGTTCCCTTTTGATTACGTGCAACAAAACTTCACCTTGGCGCAGCGTGATGTACTGAGGCAAGCAGCTTCTTTTCCGTAGAATTGCCACGAGTACGCACAGCCAATCCTGCAGGCAGCTTATCAGTCGCAAGACTCACGGTCACAAAAAAACATAGGTGCATTGTGTGGCGCAATCTCTGTCCTGTGCTGCACAGAACAGCACAAACCAGACCGAATCCCCAGGTCGTTCGCATAACGAGCGCGCAGTCTGGGGTAAGGATCAGAAAGCTTGAAGTGTTGGTGAGGTTGCTTGAGCCAAAGCAGCAAATGAAGCAGATGCAATGATGTTCAAAGGACCGCGTCATGGCCATAGCGTTGCTTCTAGCCCTTCTCTGCAAACTCAGCAGAAACTCAGTGCGCCGGCCACCGCATCGTTGTTGACGCTCATACCAAACCTCAAGACCAATCGCTGGCTCCCTTGCGGTGTTCCTTTTATCCCCCCCAAAACAAAAACACAAAGAGAACAAGAAAACAAATATGCTCCATTGGGGGTGTCCTTTCAACCAACCCTCCCAAAAGAATGGGAGAGCCCATGCCTTAAATCAATGGCCACAGCGCCGAGCCGAGTCGAGCCGAGTCGGGCTCAGTCGGCTGGCAGCGGGATGCATCCGAGCCGCTCCTCCAGGAGGTAGTTCACATTGGTGTTACTCTTTCCTGCCCCGGCAGGGACCCTTCGAAGCGCCGTCTGAACAAGACGGACATGTACCCAAGGCGGGCTTAAACAGAGGTATCTTGTAAGTCTTCCTGGTCCTTCCCAAAGGGAAACATCGAACCACGGAACTCCAACTTCGGCGTGGCATCAGCAACCCGTCGCGCGAGCCGCGAGCCTTCGCCACCCTCTCCCACAAGGAAAAGGATGCTGCCTCCCTCACTGAGGTAGTCCTGCGAGGCTGCACTCAGCACAAATCACCACCGAGGGAAACCCACCATAAATGGGCCAAAAGGGTGTTTAAAACCTCTCCAAGAACCTCTCCACAGGAAAAGTGCATTCCCAGGTCGTCACATGACTCACTCTCGGCTCGGGATATGATTACAATCCATTCATTAAAGGAGTCCCGCCAACTAAGGCAACCCGCAGCCACCTTCTCGGACCCCTTCGAGCGTGTCAAATTTTTTAGGGCTGGTCCCACGGTGGTTTTTTTTTGCGGTGGACATGTTGGTCTCGTACCGTGTTGGTCTCGTACCGCATGCCTTTCCCACATGTACCAGCAAGAATCCTGAACATCTTGACCGAACCTCGCATAACCGCATTGATGCTCCTCTGAGGCTGAAATCGACTCAAGAGCCTTGCCATCTATGGACCTGGCTATGGCTCCTCTGGAGTTGGCATACTGCGGGGTTAGTTCGAAAGGGAAATCCTGGGCACTAAAGTGGTGTGGGCATGTTTTGTAAGGGTCGTCTTTTTGCCTCCAAAAAGGGGGGGGTCCCTATTTTTTGACACATACCCATGTGACACACGTTGGCATGTTCTTGAATTGGGACGTTTTGATGTCCCCAAAGCTCATAGCCACATAGCCATGTGGGGTGTCTTGAAATGGAACCCGCAAAAAATGTGGCCTTCCTTTTAGTCTCCCCTAAAAGCCAACCAAAAAGGGGGTCGTCGCCCCCCAAAAAAAGACGAAGACCTGCAATACCCTCCCACTAACGTGAACCTTCACGTTTGGGGAATCGGTCCCCCCTTTTGGGACCTGACAACGTCAGGTGGGGTTCCGCGGAGTGCGAGTCCTTGATGGCCGTGAACTCGTCGCTCGAGAACATCTCCCTGGGCCCTGCAAAGATCACCAGGTTCGCGGCTCTCAGCCTGGCCCAGCGTCTCGGAGTCCCAGCAGGCTTTGTCTCTTGAAGGCGAAACCCTGTTTTGCCAAGCAAAAACCCCTTCCCAAAGATGCTAGCCTCAAAAGCACGCCACACACCAAACGTTCCCTCAAGCTATCAGACTCGCAAAAAACGGGTCTCCTCTTTTGGCTTGCCTTCCGGGGCGTTCCGAAGACCCCGGGCTGTAAGGGGGCCCCGCTAGAAAGAGCAAACTGATCGTGAGGGAGACCTATTTGGAAAAACCGGCGAGCTGGAAGGATCTTTGAAAAAAATGTCCATGGAAGCTCAGCTGTTTAAGCCATTCGGAAGACAGCCGGCCGCAAATATCATCGTCTTTCCAACGGCCCCAACAGGCTCTCAAATTCACTTTGAAAGCTCCCAGGACCCGATTGAGACTTGGTCCTTTTCATGTACGGAGGTCTTCTGGGAGCAACCGATGCCAGTCTCAGGGAGTGCAAGCTGTGTCCGACCAGCGACAACCTTGGAGAAATCACATAATTATATATATATATATATTTATTTTTACATACATATATGTGTAATTATATACATAGAGATGTAAATATGCTTTGGCACGGAGCTCGCGTCTCACGGCGCCTCTCTAAGTTGATGATGTCCTTGTTGGTGGACACCTGCCACACGCAACCCCACGTGGATGACACGTCCGCGCAGCTCCCAGCCTTGAAGTCTTGCTTGACCCTTCGGTGCAGCTTCTTGTAGTTGTTGGAGGGGTTGCCCTCCAACGGCCAGCTGCGAAAAAAAAAAAAAAAAAAAAAAAAGAAAAAAAAAACCATGCCTCTCGACAACCCATAATCCCGGTATCCCCTTAAAGGAAGTCTCAAATCCGAGGTATGTTGGAAAATGTTGGAAGAGCTAAGATCGAAACCAGCTGGCCCTAAACTTCGCTGGCACAAGCCGAGGGCATGCCTGCTCCTTCTTGGACATGTCGAACATGACCTCCATGTCCGCTGCATTTCGGCCCTCGCGACGGCAAAAGTTGGCCTGATTTGTTGGAACCCATCTCAGTGCCCTGATGTGCGGCCTTTTGGGTATGGGTCGAAACAAGCACTACAGCCAGGTGCATCCCTGGCCTGGTGCGTTGCCTGCGTGCTTTCTTGAGCCCGTCGCTTAGGCCAAGATGAGGTCTTTTCCTTTTGGATCTTTCAAACCCGACCCCAGAAATGGCATCCACACTTTTCACCATGTGCTACTCTCCCCCAAAACACCTGCCGTCTCGGACCATTTGGCAACGCGCCTCGCCCCCCATGGCTGGCATGCCTTGCACGGAGTGGAACACGTGAGGGAGGAGTCTCAAAGTATCTACAAATGTTACAGTATAATAACCGGCAAGGAGAACACGGAAAGTGCGATACCGCACCAGCCAGGAAAACACTGAAAGTGGGCATTGGCGCCCGCACCTAGTAGCTGCCCCATTTGCCATGGTCCATTCAAATTGAAAAGGGTGCCCTCAAAAGAAGCCACACCTCGGCTGCGCTCAAAATGGAAGCCCGCCATTGAGCTAAGTTTGAGAGAAACGTGTCCCGATTCCATAGTCGAACCCTCAAGTGGCAGGCCTCAGAGTCAAAAGTTTCAGACGTATGGGCCCAGATCCAAAATTCAGCAACCGAACAAAAAGAAAAAGAAGAAAAAACACCGGCCCGCCTATTTTCCTTGAAGCGCTCCAGGCGCTCCAGTTCGAGCCGAAAGGCGGTCCAAATGAGTTTTGGGATCTGGATCACTGGGACACACACACACACACACACTCTTAGACTCCTGCCTAACTCCAGGTTAGGATGGCCGAGGTCTCAGAACTCCAACGCGTCTGGGTCAGAATCAACACCTCAAAGATCAACCCCGCGTCTGATGGCAAGAGTCATTAGATCGGAAGGAAATCACCTCCACCACCACCACCCAAAGAAGTTCTTGAAACCTTCTCAGGGGCTCTGAAAGGGTTCTGAGAACTGTATGCCAACATGTTTCTGAACAGAGCGGATGGCGAGCAGGCTTTTAGGACCCTTTTGGTTCCATTTACAGAGGCCTTCTGGGAGCTTCCATGATCGTCTGAGGGAGTGTCAGCTTCATCTGAGGGGTCAAGCAGGCAAACGTCACCTGCCGGCGCGCTGGAGTGGGCGCATCGGCCTGGCGTCAAGCTGACTAAAGCCCCGAGTTGGTCACTCATTCAATGTCTTTGTTATGTGTTGCATGCGGTTCATATTTTTTTGGCCGCGGTTTTTGGCTTCTGGACCCCATTTCCCAGGCCAAACAAGTGCTTTCGCGTGAATCTGAGGGCCCGCCTCCCTTTATCGGTTTCTCCGCCTCAAAAACGGGTACTTCCAAAAGGCCCACTGCGGGCCTGGTCTCCAATTGGGGACAATTTGGCGGACATGATTCGCCAATCATTTCTGATGGTGTCCCCAACCATTCAAATTCACATTTCTTCGGAAACTGCTCAAAGCCCTGCTTCACTTTGTAAGACTGGGGGACTGGTCTCAAGAAGCCAAAACGACACCGTTTCACGGTTGACACATTTTCAAGGTTGCCCCGGTTGGATGGGGGTTAGGCAGGGCCCAAAGAAGGTGTGCCCCCACCCCCGCCCCCCCCTTCGGTGGACATTTCATCTGTTGGGGGAAAAGTGTTTCTCAGAATGAGTTGGACCCCTCCAGCCAGTTTGTTGGCTCTCTTTTGGGTGTTTCGAAAAAGATCCATCCAAACAGGACTTCGCCCATTTTGACAAATGAGCCAAAGCAAACCGAAATCGTTTCGGAGCCAGGCTCAACATATTCTACCCTGGAAACTCAGTTATCGGCCTGTGAGAGGAAATATGATGCTGAAGGGCTGAGGGAATCACCAGGAAACCAGCCATTTTGGGTGTCCCCGAATGGGACACCAGCCCCACAAAAGATGCTCTCTCTCTCAAAAAAAAAAAAAACATCTCTGAACTCTGGCTCCCATCCAGGTGGGTTCCTTCGGATGCCTCTTAGAACCATCCAAGGAGTCTTCTTTTTCCCACGGCATCTCAAAAAGGATTGGGCCTGGGGAGCCAGATAATACCTCAAGCTGCTGCGGTACCATCGAGGTGAGAGATTCCCAGTTTAGGGTTTAGGTTGTAGGGTTTAGGAAGTAGGGTTGTTTGGGGTGTAGGGTTTCGGGTTTAAGCCAAGACTGGTACCCTCCCAAGACTGATCTTCGCCCCAAATTGGCCCTTCGAACAAAGGCGGAGATCCCTGTTCGGAGGTCTGAAGACACCAAAAAACCATCAGACGCACGGGTTCGCCTCAAAATCAGGGACTCGAATCAAAAAACGGTCGGCTTCCTCTGGAGGGTACCCTTGAGACTGGTTTAAAGGGAAACCAACAGCAGGATCCAACCTCAAACAAGACAGGCAAGGGACCAGAATCCCAAGCCAGGCGAGCTTTTCAGAAGATTGATTGCATCTTGATTCTCCAATTCAGGTTTTTCCTCAAGGGTTAAGGGTTTAGGGTGGGTTCGCCCTCACGGGGGGGGGGGGGGAGTCTGGAGCGCTCCTGTCTTATGGCTGTGGGTCAGAAATAGGTGCCCATCTGGGGAAACCTGGCAGATGGAAACATGGACGAAAACCTGCAGTCGCCTGGTGGTTGAATTTTGACCCACACCCATATGGCCATGGGCCAAAATCCCGTACCCCCAGTGAACATCCCAATCCCCTGCCCCAAAATGGGATCCCATTGGTGTTGACCCACGGCCATATGGGGTTTAGGGCTCGCCTTTAACTTGAACTCCAACCCAGACTCCTCGAAAAGCCGCCCTAACACCAAACCAGACGCAAAAACAAACCAGACCAGGACCAACCCAGAGGTCAGACGTCAGACCCAAACCCGAGCTGGAGGAGAGCTGCCTTTGGCGCCAGCCAGGCGCAGGATCTGAGGGCCAGCAGCCCCAGCGCCGCCTTGGTCTCGCCCTTCGTTGGGGAGTTGGTTTTCAGGCAATCCCCTGGATTTGAAAAAGGGGCTTGGGAATTGAGGGTTTTGGGAGAAGCCCCCTCACTAGACATCATATTTCATATCGTACCCGCATGGGAGTGTCTGAAACTAGATGCGTATGGTTTCGATGTAACACCGCCCCAAGAAAGGTCCACTCAGAAAAAGACAGATAGTTGCTTCTTGGGTCTCGTATTGAAGTGGTCCTGGCTTGGGTTGTCACATAATGTTGGATGAGTGTTCAGATTTTGGAGGCTTCCCTACAAACGTTCTTAGTTTCCCTAGAATAGTTTGGTGTACACGTGGAATGCAAAATCCGCTTTGGTCGATGCTCGGGGGTTGGAAGAAAGTGGCAGGACTGATCAAGCCATTGAGCCTGGGTTGGGTTTGGGCTGCTTTGGGTTCTTGTTGGGATGGCTCCACGGTGAAAGAAGGATTACTGGGGGGCTGGTGGAGTGTACGTTGAGCCTAGATTTGTGGTGCGGAGTGGCTTCGGGTATGCGCAAGAGTAGGTCTGGCAAAAGCATCCTAACACTACCTGGTTATCTACTATTCTGGGGGTAGCTTCCCCATTCTTTCCAGGGATCCTCCTTTCTAGAAAACCACCAAAAACCCTGGGGAAACGGATCCAGTTTTTGAAAAGAACGATGGCTGAAAAGAATGGGAAATCAACCCCTAGAACCGTGGTGGCTGGCCCGCCCGGGAGAGGCGGTCACTGGGCTGGAGGTCAATAGATCTGTCTCAGGCTTGTTTTGGCGTCAACTGAAAGTTCATCTTCCATTTGCTTAAGCCCCTGGAAAGAAAAATAAACAGATTTCCAATAGTGTTAAATTCCTTTTAACACCAACAGGGCAAAAAAAAAGTCTTAAGCAAATGGAAGTCATTGAGGCAGGTTTCTACTTGGGTTTGGGACTGCTAGTCTCATCCGAGGGTGAATTCAGTGGCTAGGGCGCTGTGACGGTGGGCGCAACGAACAACAATGGCGGCAGCAGCAGCCGCGTTTGGGGTGCGTCTACCCTGGTAGAAAGGGTGAGCCATGTTGAACTGGCGCCGTTTCCGCCCCCCGGCTCCTCGCAGTCATGTCCCTTGTTTCTTTTGGGAAGCAGCTGCATACATGTTTCGGGGGCTGCAATGTGCTTTGTCCAGCACAGTAGCTCCAACCCTGCAACATATATTACCGGTGAATGGCGGCAAAAAACCTCTCTCATAGCCCTATATGTGGGTGTGTCTCTTTTATGACACCCCCAAAAACATAGTGTTCCTTCTGGTTTCCCTTTAAAACCAATCCAAAGAGGGTACCCTCAAAAAAGACACACCATATCACACCATGACGCAACCATATTAGGGCAACAGTCCAACGCATGAAGAGTCCCTTGAGCCCGGTCGGTGCAAATTTCTCATGCGAGCGGCCCAGGCCAGTCGCAGGCGTCGAACCATCGGCCGCGAAATGGGCGGCGCTGGCTGAGCCGACTTCGAGCTGATGAGGGGTGGGTGTCGCTATGTCGGGCACGCGCCTCGTGATTTGCCGGACCGGAGCGGCGACATCGAGCATCCACGTGTCAAGCAAGCAAGCACTTCGAGAACAAGAAACGCAAGAGAACACGCCGAGGAGGAACATGCAGTCGCACCCATCTGTCGGCAAGAGCTCAAGCAGCTCTCTTTTTATTCCGAAGCCTCTGGGGTTCCGCCAGACGACAACATTTCCAATAAGAGTCAAAGTCTCTGATCCCGCCCGCGAGACCTTGCACAACGCACCCAGCGCAACACACAAAAAAACGATCAGGTAGCATAGGTACACACTACCAGTGCCAAACAAGTAATTTATACATTGTCAAAGCCCGAAAGCACTGGCGAAGCGGCATCCTGGGCATCAAAAAGCTCAGATCTCTACAGTTAAACATTTCAATCCATCACCAATCCGCACCTGATCGATCCGCACGAACCATCGAGGCGCAGAGCAAGCTTCATGTTCTTCAGCGAGCGCTGGTGCTGGATTCCTCATATGAGCTAGTCAAGAAAGGCCGTTGCCCCAAGAAGTGGAATAGTGCGACCAAGCCTCAAATGGCCTTAACCACTCATTCCTCAAAACCCAAACTTGCCAAACTGAAGTGTGACACCTCAGACGGCCTTAAGCTTGCTGGTGCTCGGTGAGGATCGACCTAAGGTTTTGGGAATGAACCTGGAGATTCCCTGGAAGGAAACCATACAGGATCTCATTCCCTGCCCATCGAACCAGCGTCCAAATCCTGGTGGTTTCAACAATATATTTTTGGGGTGACCCTGTCATTTCCTCCCCTGCGTGGCACCACAAAATGGGCCAGCATCCTCCGTGCCCGGGTCCCCGGGTCCCCGGGTCCGTTTCGTGCTCCCATCGCGCCTAGCGGATCCGCGGGGAGGGCGGCGCGCGGCCCACGGCGATGTCCAACATCTCGCCCACGGACTTCGACCTCGGCGCATCGCCCCCTTGACTGCGATTGGGCAACGGATCTTTAGACTTTAACTTTTTGGTTGAAATAAAGTTTCCCATTTTTTGAACGTTTCCCACTAAACCCCCCAAGAAGTTCTCAACTTTTTGCAGGGGGGTCGTTGCGGCAACCAAGCCCCATCGACCCCCATCGACCCCGCCGGACCTGGAAACATGGCCATGGTAAATGGAACTAGTGCCATCTAGTTCTAACCAAACTAACCCGAAAAGGACTCCTATGCGTCGTGGGGATCCATGTGTTTCCTTTGTTTGGTAAGTGTTTAAGGGGAAGCCCCTCCAAAAAAAGAAAGGCACTTGTCCGAGGGCATGGCTTGGGATGTGGACCCCAATGGATTTCAGTCTTCCTTCTGGTTGTGACCCCAACATGGGTACCCTCAAGAGACACGAACCCACATTGAAGTTGCGGGTCTACCTTGAGGCGGCACAAAAGGAGCACCGTGTCGAAATACAAGTAGGAGCAAGCATTGTTGACAACCCCCGCATGCGAGTATGATTGGGGGGGGTGTTTGTCACAAACAGGGAACCATCTTTTGGTGTTTGATGCCAACCACGCTAAACCCAAATGGGAGCCAGTTCTCAGCAAGCCCACCGTAGTCTGGCAAACACACATGTTGCCTTGCAACTAAAGACATCTTGAGAGACGTGCTGTCAGTGCCCAGGATCCGAAGAAATCACCCTGCTTTCGGCTGGCGATCGGTTTGGCTGGCGATGGGTCTGTGGTGTACTCCGCGCAGCAAACAAGCCAACAGATGTCGATCGCTTGGCTAAACCTCGAGTGTCCTCTCTCTGCCTGTTTGCTGACATGTCCGCTCTTACCACAGAATTCCAACAGAATCGCAGAATAATCACATGGATCTTCATATCGCGTTTGAAAACTTGCTCAACAAAGAAAACCGGATCCCTGAAGAACTGGCGAACGCCTCTGAAGTTCCCTCTGCAACCCTCAGACGGAAGTTTGAGCTCAGGCTGCGTGGATGGATGCATCGGAGTGGGACCCCCCCAGGCAGAAGACTGAACCTCTTGCAGCTTCAACAGAAAGCCCAGAAGTGAGTCGCAATCCAAAGCCGGCATCAATTTGGCCTGTCCAGCGCATGTCCTCATCCATTCTTGGCTGGGCCTGTCCCTAGTAACCTTCACGGGTTTGTGTCTTTCGCAGCAACAGCCGGCACCAAGACCAGCCTCAGCTGTTGCCGCCCAGCCAAGAACCATCTCTTGAATTCTGGGTCCAGATTTCGTGGACTCACTTCAATAAAAGGATTGGCCGCAAAAAAGCCTGAACTCGCTGCTTGCGGCTGAAAATGGTCTTCCCGAAAACAAGAAAAAGTCCAGACACCCCGAAAATCTGGGCGGAGCATCATGTCCAGCCGAAGACCGCCGTTTCTACTGAGATCCCCTGTAGCCTTTGGGTTTCCGCGCTTCGGCTGCATGGCCTGGAGGGCTTTCTGAGGATCTCCGCCTCAGCCCCCGCTGTTTCGAGACCACCCGGGTGGCCTGACTGCCAGGGCCCAGGAACCGTGTGCCCCGAAACAGGGAGTTGGACCCAAAACAGGCTGCGTTCCTTTGGCGTCCCAAAACACACACACACACACACATGGAGGTCAACCAAAGGGAGGCCTCGGGTTCCTCCTACTCTCAATAGCTGATGTCAAATTCGGAAGCCGGGGAACATGATCAGGGGTGGATTCCTCTCATCCCCAACTTAACATTCCAGCTGCATTCAGCTTTCATTGATGGTCAAAAACTCCCAAGGACCGAGCACTCTCAGGACTCATGCGAGTCATCTAGCTAGGTGTCTCTCTTAACAAACAAAAGGTGACCGTCCCTTTGGTGTGCACTGCAAAAAAAAAGTCGCTTCCCTTCGGTTTCCCTTGCAACCCTAAAACCAAGAGAAAAAAGGAGGCGAACGCCCTCCCAACAGCCAAGGCCAAGGCCGAGCACGCGGACCACCTGGCGCGAACCCAACCCGGCCAACCAAACCCAAGCAACCAAACCCGGGCAACCAAACCCAGCAACCAAACCCGGCCAAGCAGACAACCAAGCAAGCAAACTTGGCCATGCTGTGATTCGAAAGAGTCAGTAATTTAGTGCTGGCACGCTTCACAGAAGAGAACCACCTGCACGAAAAGGTAAGGTGTATAGCAAGCTCAGCGACCATGGCTGCGGATTTGAACCTCAGCAATGTCATCCTGCCTCTTCTCCGGCCGGGCCAATGGCTCCCGATCCAAGGTCGGTCTCTCTCCCCCAACCAAAAAACTCGGCCCTTTCTCGCCGGACAAACTTTCACCCATACAAAAAAAAAAACAATGCGTAGCGGCCCTGTCGCTGATTTGGGTATGGGTCAAAATTAGACCACCAGGGGACCACAAGTTTTAGTCTTTGATTCCATTTACCAAGGTGCCATTTTGGGGTTACCCAATTTTTGGCCCACGGCCATTTGAGGGCCACCAAAATTTTCCCCCAACCTCCAGGCTGAGCCTTGGAGCCACAAATCCTGTGACAGCTGAGGCCAGGGCATCTGCCACATGGGCCTTCAGCCTCTTCTTGTCCGCATCGTAGCCCACGTCCACGAAGGAGGTCTGCGACCCGACCCATCCGAGCGACCCGCGGCCGCGGGATCCGCGGGAGCGATCCGCGGGTTTTTCGGAGGTCCCAAGAGGTGGCCAAGTGAAGCGACTCCTCCCACCAGACCAAACACAAAGTGCACGCTGGGGGCCGGGCTCCTGAAAAAGTGGTGAAATATTTCGGGCACCCAGCCTAAATCCCGAACAGCATCCATAGGTGTCCAATTCTGCTTCGTCCAATGAGTAGCAAGCCCACCAACGGTCCTGTTCTGACCATGTCTTCAGGTGCTTTTGGGCAGCTCCAATCTGAGGCAGTGGTGCAGTCGTGCTGTCAGAACTCGAGCGCGCCTTCACTTTGCCATCCTTCCCGATGATGAAGGTTTTCCGGTCTGTGTTGGGGCCTCACCAACAGCGGGAAGCGCTGCACGGCAGCGAATGTGCGTCTCGGCTTGCCCCCGTCTTCTTTGTTTTGTTGCGCTGCAACAAGGACAATCATGAAAACATGCATCCCATGCCCTTGCTTCATATGCTTCATGATATCATGCAGCCTTCCAACCCAAAAATGCCCAAAGCTGCCGAACAATTCCTCCTCCAAACCAGTCCGACCAGTCCCCACCCGCCCTCTGGAGCCCTTGAGACGGGTCGGAGACGTCCCATCCGCCCCATCGGCTCGCTCCCCTCCGCGCCTTGCTCCTCGAGCTCCAGGTAGGCGCCGTAGGCCCGGGCCACGGAGCCGTCAAAGTCGCAGAGCATCGGGAAGCCCAGGTCCATGGCGTTGGCCTGCCTTAGGGCCGGCCGGCTGTGGGGGCCATGGGTTCATCCAACTGCACTTTTGAAATGTCTGGCCTATCCAGTGGTATTTCCCTATCCAGTGGTATTTCTGGCCCCTATCCAGTGGGCCTTTAGTTGAAGTTTCTGCCTTTAGTTGAATAGTGGACATTTCCCTATGTTTCTGAAAACTAACAGTACCGTCCCCACTTCCGGTGGCCATGGGTGTTTCTCCAAATGCGCCACTTTGAAAACAATATGGTTGAAACCCTGGACCGGTTGTTGGCATTTACGTTGGGGAAGAAATTGAATCATTCCAGGGCTTCTTAGGTGGCGCGAAATGGATTTTGCCCGTCCAGAGTAGGAATCTGTCCAGGAAAATGGGAGTTGACTTCTGTTCGGCTTCCCAACTAGAAAGGGATCCGCCATTTTGAGAAGCACCCACCTTGGGATTTCGCATGGGAATCATGGGAACCCCGGAAAGACTGGACCCCCCGGTGATTTTTTGATGGGTGAACCCCTTTTTGGTTGGGAATTGTGAAAGGGTATGAATGTGGATGGGAGCCTTTAGATCGTTGAGCTTGGGAGTCGGAGTCATGTCCACCTTTTATTGCCAGTGGAATATGGGGCAATCTTTTTGAGGGCAACCGAGTATCCACTGTTGGCTTCAATAGGAAGCCAAAAGGAAAAACGCAATCCGTTGGGGGTCTATTTTGAGACATGCCCTCCCTCCAACTATCATGGAAGTTGACACGAGGGGTTGAGAATTCTACCCTCCTTTTAGGACAACCCCCCGTCCACTTCCATTGGAAAGAGGGTACCCATCTAGGACCGAATCAAAAGATCCCAAGTCGGCGACCTACGAAGCAAGCACTAGCACCCTGTTTTCCAGCTGCCCGAACTGCTGGCCAGTGCCTCAACACAACGCTTCAAAGGGTAGCATGTTGTTTTCTCGGTTGCTTTCTGCTCCCCTGCTAAAAGTTTAATTTTTACTGGTTTAATGGAAAACCCAGTAGTTGGCAACAAGTTAAAGTCCTAGCATCCAAGCAAAATGAACCAAAGCTTTGACACCTCGACTTGAGCGAATGCAAGGAAGCCACCAAGAACCGCGTCCTTTCGGAAGCACCCGTCTTTTCGAGCAGAACGGGCCTTCCGACAAGGAAACACCTGTGCGGCTTCCCCATGTTGAGGTCTCACAACCCCACAAACCTCAAACCTCCTGGGGCCTGTGGCGTCATCAGCGCTGTGATGGGCTCCATCTGAATCTGGCCAACCCCGCAGGCCATAAAGTCTAAAGCTTGGACCATTGGAGTTCGAAAATCGAAACACTCTTTGAAGCTGCCTCTACATGTAGGAAGCCCAAACATGTTGTGTTTTTCCCTTCGACTGGTCAGAACAACCACATAACGCAGGTATAACACCCGGGGGGTGCGGCTATCTATTAAAGTAACAAACTTGTTTGCTATGTGGTGGTCAGGGAACCACCCACTTCTTGACTTCAAGAGCGGACAAAACCCTGCCCCAGGTAAGTGTGACGCGGCGTGCCCCGACCACCGTCGCTCCTCGCGCCGCCAGATCCTGGGACAGTTTGAGCAACAAGTTGGATCTGCCAAGCTCCAAAAATCCATACGGGGATTGGTCAAAAGGTCCGTGATACATGGGATGACTCATTGGTGGACAAACGACTAAAATGATTTGAGACGGCAACCACTAAATAGGACAAGTTACCCATGGTCATTTGGGGGCCGGGAATGTGTGGGGCATGGTCATGTTTCACTGAAGGGAATCCTCGTATACCTGGGCTGCCTTCAGATGCTCCCCTCAAAGTTTAACTTTTAGTGGGTTAAATGGAAACTACCACTAAACACTAAAAAGCTAAAAGGCTAAGGAACTGGATGGCTGGGAGACACCAAAATACCGGATAGCTACAACCCCCTCGAGGGGACCCGATCAAGCCAGCCAGGTGTGACCCGCCCCCCAAACAGCCGCAGGGCTTCGGCTTCGCCTTCTGCGCGCGGTTGAAGAGCTGGCGCGGCGAGCAGGCGATCGATCTGCTTGAGGTCAACTTGGACAGGAAACAGAGATACAGCTTGGGGACACCATGGGCTTGTTGATCTGCGGGGCCCAGGAGCCTGTGGGGGACGAATAGGAACTATTTACAAAAACAGTGGAAACCATCCAGAACTATCTCCAAAAAATGCTAAGAAGTATACAGCCATAAAACTCGATGCAGCACACCGGACACAAAAAACAGTATAGTACATCATTGGAAGAACCGGGCCAAGGCACAAATCCAGTCAAAAAGTGCTGCTTGCAGCACCCCTTGTGCCGTCCAGTAAGAGCCTGATGAGCCGGCGAAGTCTCACTCTAAGGGTGCAAAAAGTGCCGCATGTCAAAAAACCGCTGCACCACGTGCCACAAAGTTCGGGGCAACCTCCGTCCCTCGCTATTCCCCTCCGGCTTCGTGCCTGGACCTCCTGAAGGTCACCGCCTAGTCGCGTTTTTGGGGTTGGCACGCCCTCAGCCCAGTTTCAGGGATTCACTCAGACAAATCTGCTGAAGATGGCACCATCCAACTTGAGCTTATCTAGCAGCGTGCCGAGACGTTTGGGAAATTTTGCCATCTAGATCCACCGAGAAAAGGTTTGGATGTGTGAAAAACTCGGGTGTCCACTTTCAAAAAAAACCTGAACCACACACAGAAAGCGGACATGCAGGGTTGGTGGCGAAAACTCCGGATTCAGCAACGATTTCCAGAATGGGGACAATCTGACATAAGTACGGGCCGATCAAGCAGACATAAGGGAGAAGCAAGCTACGAATTCCATGGAATCCCCCTTGCGCTGGAACCCTCCCGTGAAGCAATTTGGATGGACAAGAAAAACACGTTGACAGGATGTCCATTTAGCCTGGACTTCCGTGAGCTGGATCGCTTCATGTGGCGTATTGACGGCAGCGGAGAGACCCGGGATGACAGCCATTTAAGACGCAGATCATCAAGATTTCAATGAACTCACGGGTTTTCTTTAAGCATGCTGTTCGGTCCTGGATTTTTCTGCCTAACCGGTTACAGTATGTTGTTTGCTTCGGAGTTCCCTCCAAAATGGTTGGTGAAATCCCGACCTAAATGACCACCTGAGGGTCCCCAGCCAAGATTCACACCCCAGGCGTGCACGCAAAACAAACTCCGCGTTGCCGTTGGTCACACTACAAGCCAAGGTCGCATCCACCACGCAAACACAAAGTCTCTTCGGGTCGCCTCTGAAGCGACTGGAGGGCCGGAAGAAAACCACCAAAAACCTCGGTGAACACACTGGTCGTGCCAACATTGCTTGCAGGCTTTCCAACTCGGCACGTGTCCAAAGCAACTGCGCCCAAACCCATTGACTGTTGGCTCTTGCCCATGGTTTGAAGGATTATACAGGCTGCACAGGAATTAAACAACTTGAAGCCAGGTAGGAGCCTGGTGTGCCGCCAAAAGCCTGGCGGTGCCCGGTGCATCGTCTTAGCGTGACAAACCTTATTCCAGCGACGGACGCGCAGTCTTTGCAAGCGGCCGTGTCTCACAATCGCAGACCCCCTTGGATTGGTCGTGTGGTTTGCTGGTTAGGTCCCCATCTACCCTACAAGAAGGGGCGCAAACCCCCAAACCACCAATTACGGGGCGCTCAAATGCAACCAAAACCCTTTCCCCACAAAACTTCATTTCCCACCAACCACCAACCAAGCCACCCACCCGCTGCTCCTAGCAGCACGTGCACGGCATGAAAACTGACCCAATTGCAATCAGAGAAGTCATATATGCCACGCTGATGAGTCTTGAGACAAGAGGTGGCAAAAAGCGCCCGACGCAACAAGTCGCAATTAGAGCCTTCTTTTCCGCTCTTCCTTCGCGGCCCTCGCCGCCCGTCACGCGGCCTCTTGGGCCGCTTGCTCGCTTTGGCAGCCGCTGTGGCATGACTGTAGCCAGCCTCTCGCAGAGTGCCTGGTAGCTGTGGCTTGCGTCTGCCCCTTGTAGCGTTCTGAGCGTGGGCATGTAGACGCGGAAGGGAACCCGCCAGGCGTCGGAGGAGCCACCCAAAAACCCTGCGCGCGAAGATCATGGCAACGGTCTCTCCTGCACGGGGCCAAGACAAAGGGCGAAGCTTGCTCAGGAAAAACGCAACAACGCCAAACGCGGAAAGCGAAAAAAACCGCCTGCCTTCAGTTTAGAGCGCAAGGCTGGGTCTGCCTCGCTTGAGCCACGGGCTACAGCCAAGAGGAAGATGGCCAAGGGTCGGGCCACGGCAAAACAAAAAGATGCGGCGGCAGCAAGCAAGTAGAGACGGCTGCGTGGAAAACAAGCGCTGGCTAAAGCTCATCTCTTCGCGCGGCAGGAAGATTTCGCCGGCTACCCTCGCCTCCTTTCAACGCAGCACCCTCAAACACAGCGCGACGGAATGATCCCCGGCCGCTTAGGAGGGGGAGTCGTAGATCCTCTTCATTTGGCAGAGCAAAGCAAAGCAAGACAAAGCAAAGCGGGAGGCAAAAGCAAAGCGCAGCAGAAACAGAAGCAAAAGCAAAGAAGCAGGAGCAGAGTCAAGCAAGCTTTTTGTTCAATAAATGCTGGTTTGACTAGCCTGGGGCTTGGGTCTGGCAACAGAAGTTGTACAACTGAGCAATATCTATATCCCGCTGGAGAACTTGCAACTCTCATCAGCTCATGTGCTTGACGAGCTGTTTTGCTTCTGGTGATGTTGCTGATGTTGCCAGACCCAGGGCCAGGTTTGCTAGGACTTGAATCATAACTCTTGACCCAACCAATCCACAACCCATCTGCCCAACCACCCACCCACCCACACCCACCCACCCACCGACCAACCCAGCCACAAATTCATATTAATTCATTCAGCAGCAACAACAACAAGGTAGGCGGCGTTCCTCGCGGCCCTGCGAAAATGAACGTCAGCGCCACGAAACTATGGTTTTTGCCACGCGTGTTTTGTGGGGTGAATTACAAATAAGACTGAAACGCTTTCATGCAGGCACACACACATAAACAAACAAACAAACAAACAAACAAACAAACAAACAAACAAAACAAGCACACAAACACACGCACCCACACACACACACACACGCAAGCGCTAAACACGGAAACATGAAACATGACAGCACGCAAGTGCCCCAACACCCAAGCACATAAACACGCAAACACGCAAAGAAATAACATCGGCAATAATGAAGCGGCAGCAACAGCACCAAAAAGTACGACAACAACAGCGAGAACGACGACGACCACGATGACGAACCACCTTCCAGCGGCTAACATGATTGCATTGCTGCGGGGGGATCACTGGCAAGTGCGCTCATCATTTAACTAACTTGTTTGTACTGTTGCGCGGGAATCACTGTGGCGGGTGCGCTTATCACTTGTACTGTTGCGTGGGAATCACTGTGGCGAGTGTGCTTATCACTTGGTTAACATGCTACGTAGTACTGTTGCGTGGGAATCACTGTGGCGGGTGTGCTTATGACTTGGCCAACATGCTTGTACTGTTGCGTTGGAATCACTGTGGCGGGTGCGCTTATCACTTGGCTAACATGCAAAAACTGTTGCGTGGGAATCAGTGTGGCGGGTGTGCTTATCACTTGGCTAACATGTTTGTACTGTTGCATGGGAATCGCTGTGGCGGGTGTGTGTATCACTTGGCTAACATGCTTGTACTGTTGCGTGGGAATCACTGTGGCGGGTGTGCTTATCACTTGGCTAACATGCAAAAACTGTTGCGTGGGAATCACTGTGGCGGGTGTGATTATCACTTGGCCAACATGCTTGTACTGCTGCGTGGGAATCACTGTGGCGGGTGTGCTTTTCACTTGGCTAACATGTTTGTACTGTTGCGTGGGAATCACTGTGGTTGTGCTTATCACTTGGCTAACATGCTTGTACTGCTGCGTGGGAATCACTGTGGGGTGTGCAAAACACTTGGCTAACATGTGTGTACTGTTGCGTGGGAATCACTGTGGCGGGTGCGCTTATCACTTGTACTGTTGCGCAGGAATCACTGTGGCGGGTGTGCTTGTCACTTGGCTATGTTTGTACTGTTGCGTGGGGATCACTGTGGCGGGTGTGCTTATCACT
>CAUJNA010003691.1:188761-191261 GCA_963377175.1 Effrenium voratum | reverse complement strand
CATGCGACTACGAACTTTATTTGGAGCCTGTCTCAACTTTAAGGGTCGACCCAAAATTCACACCTCAGTTGCCCAAAGCACCCACAAACAGAATGTGAACCTTTTGCCACTAAACACGGACCAAGGGGACTTCAAGCATCCCACGTTCAGGGGCAAAATGAGCTCGGAGTCGCTCCGCCTGACCGCCGCTGCTGGCGGGAAGCTTGAAGTCTGGCGCTTGCTCTCCAGGCTGAACCTGCCGAGGGGGCCCCTTGCTCCTTATGTTTCTGCCACCCTTTTGCCCAGAATAACCAACAGTTGCCCGTTTAGCTTTTGAAGGGCGGTTCGCTCGGCAGCCTACAGGGGATTTTATGAAGTCACTGGGAAGGCTTACGGGAAACTCGCACATTCCCGGACCGCTGCGTTGTCGAGCTTCTGGGTTGTATTGATGACTTGCCTTTGTGTTTGACGTCAAGCTGAGCTTTGCAGTCACCAAACCCAAAGTTTGTGCACTTCAGCGTGAAGGGGACTTGGAAGGACCTTCTGAAGTCTTGATAAATCTGTCTGAGACCGGCGGCTTGTCTCAAAAGCGGCCCAGAGGGGTTGGAATGTTGATGATCATGTTGAGAGATGTTCATTCCAGGAAACATTCGGGGAGCAGCCTCGAAGGGGCCTGGTTTGTCGCGATTACCACCGAAAAGGCACAGGCTGTCACAACACAGTTGCACTTGAAATCACCAGTCAGTCGATCCCCTTCGTTGCTAGAGGGCTGCTTGGGGGCAATGTCTCCAGGCTTCTTGAGCTTTGGCTCAAAACAACCGAATTCTAATTCAATCGGGCCTTTTGTTTGCTTCAGGCTGGGTTGGTTTGTTGCCTCAGGCTGCTGGTATGTGTCCAGGGATAGGCATTGGGTCTCTTGTTTTGTGCAGGCTCTTGGCTTTTGGGCTCCAGTACCCTGTACTATCAGGTGTGGGTGTGCGTGGGTGGGCTTTGCTATTCTGCAGGCACAAATGCTTTTCAAAACAGCCGAGCTGCTGGTTCGCTTTTTGTTTCAGGCTGCTGGTACGTGTCTGAGGATTGGCATTGGGTCTCTGCCTTGAGGGTGTTGTCTGCAGTCTCTTGATTTTGGGTTTCAGCACCACCAAGTGCCAGTGTTCGTGTGGGGGCAACGATGCTTCAGGCAGATGCTCTTTGCGGTTTTGCAGGAAGAGGGCAAAGAGTTTTGTGTTGAAACGGCCGAGTTCCAATTCAACTGGGCCGTGTTGCCTCTTGCTCGCTTCAGGCTGCTGCTGTGTTTTTGTTGGGGGGTTGGTCTCTGCCTTGGGATAGCCGCTTCTGGGTCCTGGCCGCCGAGGTGGGCTTGAGGTAGCATTGAAATACCATAGAAATCCACCATGCGAAATCCCTGAGTGAACCGTATTTCTTGATGAAAACAGTCGTCCAATGAAACTGTCCACAAAGAACAGGTTGCGGACGGTTCTTAAGAAATAGGCCGCCCCTTAAAATCCTCTCGTGCTTTCAGGTTCCCTTAAAAAAAAAAGGATCCTAAGGGTTCCGTACGACGTGTTACGCGCTGGGACTACGCCCGCTGAGAAAGATTCCAAATTTAGGCATATGTCCGGGATAAAATCCGGTTACTTTGGGCCATTTTTGGGCAATTTTAGGCCATTGCCCAACGTGTTCCCAGGGTGTAAAACGTCCAACGCTTAGGACGGCCACCGGCTACCGTTCGCCCACCAAATCTCAGGCCCGGGCGACGCCATTCGCCTTGAACTCCATGTACAGCCCTGGGCCCACCTGCAGAGAGCACAAATTGGAACCCTGAGATTTGGTCCGGCGTGGCATCCATGTGTACATCTATTACGGGCGCCCATATATATATATATATATGTATATATATATATATGTATATATATGTATATATATGTATATATATATATATGTATGCCAAAAACAGGAGCGCAAAGGAGAGTTGACACCTGCAACTAGAATGTAGAAAGGTAGGCCAGGGGGAGGGGGGGTGACCATATGTGTATATATATATATGTACAGATTCAATGTACATATTATAAACATATACTAGGCAGCAAACGAAACTTATTCATATCTCAGGCTGTTCATAACAGCGTATTTCTTAAAATCGATAAAAAGCGTTGATGCTCAATAAGTAGGTATGTTCCCTACCCCTGGATTGTCAAGGCTCAAGCATGTCAAGCCTGTGCGTGGGCGTGGGCGTGGGCGTGTGCGTGTGCGTGTGCGTGTGCGTGTGCGTGTGCGTGTGCGTGTGGGTGTGGGTGTGGGTGTGGGTGTGGGTGTGGGTGTGGGTGTGGGTGTGGGTGTGGGTGTGGGGTGGGCGTGTGCGTGTGGGTGTGGGTGTGGGTGTGGGTGTGGGTGTGGGTGTGGGTGTGGGTGTGGGTGTGGGTGTGGGTGTGGGTGTGGGTGAGGGTGTGGGTGTGGGTGTGGGTGTGGGTGTGGGTGTGGGTGTGGGTGTGGGTGTGGGTGTGGGGGTGGTTGTGGGTGT
>CAUJNA010003691.1:140000-188661 GCA_963377175.1 Effrenium voratum | reverse complement strand
CTACGGCATTTCGGTGGATACCGGATCTGATCAATCCGGCGTACCTGCCTATTTCCTGACCCTCTTTCCTGATTCTTTTTGCGGTTTCTGTTTGTCGCTGTTGCTTCCTGTTCGGTGTCGATGTTGTGACCTGTTGATTTGCATTTGCATTCGAGCATTTTTACTGACTGCGGTTTTCATCTCGGCTAGTGAAGCCTCTCGAGATAAGTGTGTATACCCACGGCCTGTCCGACATGGCGCTGTGGGCTGGACTCGCCACATGCGGGAGCCCCCTGCGAGGGGAAGACCGTTCATACGTTCAAATTCCACCTGCCGTTCAGCGCGTTTGACCACGATCAAGGCTGCAGCTTGAGGTCTTAAGGTATTCCGCACCCAAATGGTGCTCTGCTGGTTTCATGTGCGTTGCACTGCCTGCCTTTGAAGCAAGGCTGCGCCCACGAGGTTTCAGGTTCCTAAGCTTCATGCGCCAGTGACGAGTTGGTCATACACCAACTCTGCAATTCGGGGTGTTTATGGAAGCTTTCGTCTCGGATGAGTTCAGTTCAGATTCATCGGCATAGCCACATGAGGCACTTTCATGAGGCCACTTGACAGGCACCACATGAGGCACTTTCATGAGGCCACTTGACAGGCACCTCTGAGAACCCCTTTGTGCTCGCATGCATTTGCACCATTGACGCATTTTTGCTCGCATGCATTTGCACCATTGACGCATTTTTGCCGCAGTTGTGGTTTTGTTTCACCCCTTTCCAACCTTCTCTCTCCCTTGCGAGAAGGCTGGACACCAGCTCTATGACATGATGCATTCGCTCCTGCACAGCATTGCGACCGGCACCGCGTCCGGCTCACCAGGCCATTGTGGACCGAACTTGCAGCTGTCATCCCAGATGACGCAGCCCATGAACCTTGTACCGTCACCCAACTCGCAGACGGCATCCTTCACACCTTTCCCCATGATGCCCTACGGCGGCCTCTCGAACTTTGGCAACCCGATGGCCATGATGCCCTACGGTGGCCCTCCCCATTACGGCAACTTGGCACCTGGCACCATCATGCCTTTCATGACTCAGAGCAGCATGCCATCTTCACTGCCCGAGCCTCAGCCGGCGCGCGCGCCCGAAGCTGCCGCTGCGGCTCCTGCCGCTACCTCCTCAACCACCCACCCTCCCCCGGACACTCGGCACCATCCCCACTCTCGCAGGTCCCGTTCCCGCCACAGACAGCACCGACACTCCCACTCCCACACCAGCCACCATCGCAGGCACAACAAGTCGCACCGACGACACGACACCCGACGATCCCGCAGCTACCGCAGGTCACGTTCCCCTTCCCGACACTTCCACCACTCCCGACGTGCACACCACTCCACTGTCTCCCTCCGCTCCCGCTCCCCCCGACACAGGTCCCACCATCGACACTCCCCTGCACCCAGAACCACGACTTCGCACCGACCCACTCACACTACTCATGATTCCACCTCCTGGCGCACTTCCGGGAAGGACTCCTGGCGCACTTCCGGGAAGGATTCCAACAAGTCTCAATGGTCCTCCTCACACTGGCGGAACCAATCGTGGGGATACCCACCACAGAACAAAAACCGCTGGGACATGCACCACCATGGCGCCAGCCACACCGGCCACCGGAACAACCAGGACAAACGATCGTCCTGGTCACTGCAGCACCATGGGCAGCAACCCCACCCCACTTCCCGCACCGGCCACCACAACACTGGCTTGCCCCCTCACCCAGCACCTGCGGCGGCCTTCACTTCCACTCCCCCTCCCCCTCCCCGACCCACGCTGGCTACTCCTCACCCTCCCCAACCCCCCTTCGACAACACCGGTGATTTGGATCCCCCTCCATCGGAGGCGGACATCAATGCCACCACCACTTCCGACAACCGGTGGCTTGATCTATGGAGAAACGTCATGGGCACGGCCAAGACTGACCCGCTGCGAGTTCCCACGCCTAGGGAGTTGGGGGAGCTGGACCCGCTTCCAGCCTTGGACATCTCCAGGGTGGAACAGACTAAGGCCATTTTGATGGACCTGGACCCTGCTTTGCCACCTTCACATGCCGATCTCCTCGCGGAATGCTGGGAACTACGAACCATGGACACGGATGATCCCATACCGTTCGATCCCAGCTTCTACCACCTCTTGGGACGGGAATCACACGGCATGGTGTTCGCAACCACTTGGTTTCCTCGACCTCATCCTTGGCCAGTTGCTGGCGGAGACCCGGAAGCTGGATCCGGCACGGCCTCCCATCACGCTGTCATGTATGTGCACGGCACCACCCCGGATCGAGTGCGCCGCATGTGCCATGAGAACATGATCCGACCCGCTGCTTGGAGGCCAGAGAACCATGACTACCCGAGCTTTGGATGCTACGCTCAGGCCACCCCCACGGCATGCACGCCCGACACGCTCGGCCAGCTCTTGCAGAACTTTACAATCGGAAAGTCTCAACGCGGCGCCATCGCTTTTGGGGAACTACGCTCCATCAATCAGCACAAAATCCTCGAATCCGGGGGAAGCCACGAGGATCAACACAACGTGCGGCGCCACTTTGCATGCCGCCGAGGCAAAAAGTGGTGCCTTCACTCCAAGTTTGCGATGCTGAGAGGCATCGCGCTGCAGCGCCCGGCTTAGCGGGACGCAAATGTACCATCTTCCACCCGACCAGGAAAAGAATTGGTGCACTGTTTGATCGCTTTTTTTTTTTTTTTTTCTTTGCTTTGCTGTTCTGCCTCTCTGCGACCGTTCTCTCGCCTTGTGACCTTACCCGCTTGATTCCGCTCACCAGCTTTTGGTTCGAACATTTCCTTTTCCCCCGTGTTTTCCCCCGTGTTTTCTCATGGCTTTCCAACCCCCTCGAGGTTTGGTTACGGCGCTCCAAAGGCAAAACTTACCACCGCAGCCTTCGCCCACGGCATCCCATCATCATGGCATCGTGTACGGCAACAACATGGCCGGAAACCCGTGCGGGGCCCTGTCCGGGCCTTCCTACGGATGCTCTTCCACGACATGGACACCGCCAACTACACGATGGCCGATGTCGCTGACGCGGGCGCCCCTGTCAGAACCTGGTTGGACGAGCCAAAACCTATGTCCCAATTACCCACCACACCCCGCCCTCGTCACCCTCCTTTGGCGGCTCCTCTCCCCCCCCTGCACCCGGCGGCAAACCCCCATTCCCCCCCCTCCCCCTGGGCCCCTGTTCGCAGCGGCCGCGGCGCCTTTGCCGCACGCCGCTTTGTTTGTGGCGCTCTGGCCGCGGTTCGCGCGCTTTTCGCTCGACGTCGGGCCTGGCAGATGTTCCAGAAGCGCTCCCGCCGCGGGTCCCGCTTCGAGCGCCCGTCCGACTTCAGTCCCATCACCAGAACGAGAGGTGTTTTTGAAGCCTTGGGGCGTGACGCCAGATTCACTAGCGACCTACGCACCCGCGATGATCGCGGGGGTTGTACGACCTGCCCAAGGTCATAACGCACACCGCATTTACTCGGCAAATGGGCATCGAGGGACAAGACATCGCTCGCGTCCCCCTCCTCCACTTCATGCACGAACAGTGGAACAGTTGGTGGTTGCGTCACCTCGCCCACGGAGGCGAAGTCCGCATCGTTGTCGCAAAGTCGATGCCGGAATCAGTGTTTGCTGCTGGACTACTCAGCCAAATCCGACAACGGCACCTCGACCTGGACGCCCTCGCCCTCCATGTAGCCACGCAGCAGGGCGCCTCGACCACCAAACCAGCAGCCATGAAGCTACTCACCAGCAAGATCTTCGACTTCCTCATCTCCCTCCGACCCACCACTACGGCCGACCCGGCCTCCGCGGCCACCATACTCCAGCTTCAGCAACAGCTTGCTGACGCACACAACCAACTCGCCCAGCAGGCTTCATCCCCCCCCCTCCCCCCCACACCCACCTCATCCAACAATCGCCCAGCCAATCCATCTCAGGCCTCCCTCCTGGACTTCGGCATGAAGCGACCACGGTTGACTACACCTGACACATCACCGCAGGACGGATCCCCCGCCCTACCCCGGCCCACTCGCATTGCAGACGACTCCCAACCCCCCCCGGCTCCCCCCACCCACGGCGGCAACCCTCCAGCCCCCTCCACCCACGGCGGCACCCCGACCCCTCCCCCCCTCCCCTCCCCACCCACTTGGAAGGAGCCCCGCGACTTGCTCCAACCACCTCCCCCCGTTTGCCAATGGCTCACCAGCAACTTCCCACCCGACATTTCCGACACCAAAGTCCAGCGATGGATCACCTCTCAGAAAACCAGCAAAGAGAGCAAACAAGTCCTAAAAAGCTGGTCCAACGACTGCGCAAAATGGGCAACCACACTGGACCCCGACACCAGAGCCCAACTCGAACGAGCCGCTGTGCTATGGGGCATCCCGGTGCGAACCCTATCAAAACTGGGGTCATCGGCCTTGGGCCGCATCCTGGCCGCTGCGAGTCACTTCTACCAGTGACTCTCAACAGCACACCAACAACGACGCACAGCCAGGCAGCACAAACTTTGGCAACACCACTGCTGCCAACTTCTTACTGTCCTCCGTTTCACTCTTCGGTTCTTCCCAACCGATGACGTCACCGCACGTCATTCTTGCTCCTGACTACTCGCACAGCTTCAGCTACTTGACGTCTGCCATCTCTCCTGTGGTTCCGGCAGACTGAAAGCCCTGCTTACTCGACTTGGCCTGGACAACCCTGCTTCCGATTTCTCTTCTCAGCTTGTCCCTTCAGCGGTTTATCTGAGATTCACCAGCCATCCAAAGTGGCAGGCCTTTTTCTACCTCGGAGCCACTCGCGCCTCCCTCATGGCACGGGGCCGCAGCCAACATCGCAAACTACTCCAAGTTCAGCGACATCATCTGGTCAATGCCGAACTGGCAGTCCGGTGGTGGGCACATTTCGACTTTTTCCACCACTACACCACGGTGCCCATTCACACTGTCGTTCCGGCAACGGACCTATTTGCCACTGAACAGTTCTACATCCAGGAACTGCAACCGTCTCTCAATTTTGGCTTCATCGAGAAACATTTCCGGCCACGCACGGGCTTCATACGCCAATTGGACTTCTCCCAATCCCGGCACATGGGCTTCGCCACCATCTGGCGAAAACACCGCCGACTACGACTACCCATCGCCCTACAACAGGCCTTCCTGGCCAAACGCGTGGACAACCGCCTGGATTTGTGGCGATTTTTGGGCGATCTTGGCAGCAACACTCTACGACGATTTGATGCCATCCGTTACATACGGAGCAGAGACTTCCCACCCGCCGCTCTCTATGTCCTTCCTCGCATAGCCACACACCTGCCTGAACCACACCACCAGGCATGCCTTTCCGCCATTCGATCCAGTTTACGATTCCGGGGCCTCATTCCACCTGGCCCCTCCAGACCGATGCTTGCACCCTTCCTCGCCTGGCGACTACTGCTAACCTGGTACCGACAACGACAACCACACTCCTCTACCACACACCTCACAGTGGACACACTTGACCCCTCTGCCATCACCCGCGTCTACAACGGACGCCGTCGCCGACACAAACCCACACAACGCACCCTGTGGCTCGACGACATCCCCGAGATTATTCAGGCCACCCTTGACATGCAGATCTTCTCTGTCGGCCTTCGTTCATTCAGGCAAACACGTGGGGCACCGATGGGATCCCCCGCGTCCCCAGCTCTCTGTTTGATGGTGATCGCGGTCGCCGAACAATGTTGGACCAACACTCACATCACATCGGGACTTCGCTCCGTTGAAGATACTCTCCTGCTCCGCTACGTGGACAACAGACTCGTGATCGCAACCCCCAGGTGGCTCTCGACTCCGGCAGCCAACATACTGTGCGACGAACACTTCTATGGAGGAGACATCTTCCTGGAAACAGAAGCCGCCCTGGACTTCTTGGGGTTCCGACTGAACCTCACAAGCAGCACCATCTCCTTCAGTCCCTCGCATGAGAAGCACAACATGCTCTCCGTCAAGTCAGCCGCACCAATGATACATAAGGAATCTGGATATTATTCCAGACGCACGCTGATCAGCCGAGTTTCCTTTCCTGAATTTCAGCGAGATCAGGATCTTGCAATGTTGAAGAGGTTGTACCTCCAACACGGTTTCACCTTACAAAGAGAAGAAAAACCGTCCTTTGCGAAACCACACTGGTTTTCTTCTCTGCCTTTGCATCCTGACAGATTTGACCTGATTTTCGTGCCGCAGCCGTTTGACTGTTTGACTAAAATCCGTTGCGAGCATGGATACCAACACAGCACGCCAGCTGCTCCAAGACTTCGAACTCATCCTTGGCATTGCCCAACAAGGCATCGCCACCATCCGCGAGTTCACTGAGAGTCCGACTGCCGAACCTGATTTGGCACCGGAGGCCACGCTCAACCCCGCCATTGAGGACCTGACCAACTCACCACCAACACCCCTCCTGGCCCCCCTCGAGGACCTCTTTGAGCCACCTCCTGATGCTCCAGATGAACACCTTCCCACTGATCATGACGAACAATTCCCTGATCATTGGGCTCCGCCCACTCCTCCTCCGTCTTCTCCCGACAAAAAACGAGCTCGCCGCACACGTGATTTGGCCTCCTCACGATCTACGGCATCCAAAACCTGCTCGTGGACCAAGCGAAGCTACCACATCGACCAGGACTGATACCTCTACTGAGGCCGAACCTGAAGCCTCGCAGCCTTGGACTGAGGGAGAGATTGAACTCCTCCGTTCCCTTAAGACCAATTCCAAAGCCAAGTATGCGTGGTCAGTCATCGCCACAAGACTTTCTCGCACAATTGATGCTTGCAAGACTCAATGGGCCTTGCACAAGTGATGTCGCCCCAGTTGGGGCTCCGTGTGTGTGAAGCGTCCTGGAGCACGGACGGAAATTCCACATTGCAGGGGGACCAGGCGTCTTGCTGCTGACCTGGTCTAACAAAGCTAGGCAGCAAGACGGGATACCGGAATTGGCCATTCCGGCGTACCTGCCATCCTTTCGTGACCTAATGTGTTTCCTCGGTTTACCACTGTTTGCTTCATGTTCGGTTTCGATGATGTGACATTTGCACTGCAGATTGATTTTTTCATGCCCTTTCAGTACAATCGCGTGTCTGCAAGAGCAGCCTCTCGAGATAAGTGTGTGTGTGTGTCTCTGTGTGTGTGTGTGTCGGAGTTCAAGTGTGTGTGTGTGTGTGTGTGTGTGTGTGTGTGTGTGTGTGTGTGTGTGTGTGTGTGTGTGTGTGTGTGTGTGTGTGTGTGTGTGTGTGTGTGTGTGTGTGTGGGCGTGTGGGCGTGTGGGCGTGTGGGCGTGTGGGCGTGTGGGCGTGTGGGCGTGTGGGCGTGTGGGCGTGTGGGCGTGTGGGCGTGTGGGCGTGTGGGCGTGTGGGCGTGTGGGCGTGTGGGCGTGCGGGCGTGCGGGCGTGCGGGCGTGCGGGCGTGCGGGCGTGCGGGCGTGCGGGCGTGTGGGCGTGTGGGCGTGTGGGCGTGCGGTCGCAGCGGGCAGCGCGGGCGTAGCGCGGTGCGCGATGGCCGAAAAAGGCCCCCAGATCGAGTCGCGCAAACCCGCGTGCGCTCAACGCGCTGCGCTGCGCGTGCGCGTGCGCGTGCGCTTGCGCGTGGCGCGTGCGCGTGCGCGTGCGCGTGCGCGTGCGCGTGGGTGGGTGGGTGGGTGGGTGGGTGGGTGGGTGGGTGGGTGTGTGTGTGTGTTTGCATGTTTCTGTGCTTTTGTTGCGCTTGTGTGTGCGTGTGCGTGTGTGCGTGTGCGATTGTTTCTGTTTGTGTGTGTGTTTGGAGTGTCTTGGTGCGCGTGCATGCACGGGCGTGTGGGTGTGCGGGCATGCGGGCGGGCGTGTTTGTGCTTGTGCTTGTAATTGCTCTTGCGCTTATGCTTGTGCGCTTGCGTGTTTGTTTGTGTTGTTTTTGCGTGCTTGAGTTCTGTCTTTGTTTGCTTTTGTGCTTTTGTGTTTGTTTTGCTTGCTTGATTGCTTGCTTGTTTGCTTGTTTGTTTGTTTGTTTGCTTGTGCGTTTGTGTGTGTGTGTGTTTGTTTGCTTGTGTGTGTTTGTTTGCTCGTGTGTGTGTGTGTGTGCGTGCTTGCGTTCTTGCGCGCTTGAGTGATTGAGTGCTTGCGTGTCTGCGTGTGTGCGTGTTTGCGCGGCTGTCTGTTTGTGGGCTCGTTTCTTTGCTTTTGTTTGTGTTTGTTTGTATTTGCTTGTAATTGCTTGGCGTTCTGTGGTCTTCGTGAGTATCTTATGTCTACGTGGTGCAATCTGATTTACTCAATGTTTGCAGTGCGCAACCCAAATGGAGCCCAAATGGAGATGATGTCAAATGAAGGGTGTTTTCTCTGAAAACACTTTAGTTTGGGGGAATTCTAAAACCACAGTTGTTCATTGAGAAAAGCTGAAATCATTGGCAGGCGCATTGAAATCAAGAAGGGTGAACCTTGAAAATCACCAGGCGCCTCATGGCGCGATGACCTGTTTGTTTGCTGGTTTGCTTCTTTGATTCTGTGTTTGTTTGTTTGTTTGTTTGTTTGCTTGTGCCTGTGTGCTTGTGTATTTGTTTTTATTTGGTTGATGGTTTGTGTGTTTGTGTGGTTGTGTGTTTGTGTGGTCGTGTGTTTCTGTATTTGTTTTTGCTTGGCTGCTTCTTTGTGTGTTTGTGTAGTTGTTTTTGTTTGGTTGCTTGTTTGTGTGTTTGTTTTTTGTGCTTGGTTGGTTCTTTCTTTCTTTCTTTCTTTCTTTCTTTCTTTCTTTCTTTCTTTCTTTCTTTCTTTCTTTCTTTTTTCTTTCTTTCTTTCTTTCTTTCTTTCGTTCGTTCGTTCGTTCGTTCGTTCGTTTGTTTGGATCCTTGCTTGCTTGCTTGCTTGGTTGCTTGCTTGGTTGCTTGGTTGCTTGGTTGGTTGCTTGGTTGTTTGCTTGGTTGGTTGGTTGGTTGGTTGGTTGTTTGTTTATTTCGTTCTTTAGTTATTTCTTTCTTTCTTTCTTTCTTCCGTCCTTCCTTCCTTCCTTCCTTCCTTCCTTCCTTCCTTCCTTCCTTCCTTCCTTCCTTCCTTCGTTTCTTTGTTTCTTTGTTTCGTTGCTTCTGTTTTTGCTTTTGCTTTTGCTTGCTTGCTTGCATGCTTGCTTGCTTGCTTGTTTGTTTGCTTTCTCTTTGTTTTTCTCCCCTTTAGCGGGAGGTTCACAGGGACCCATCTGCAAAACCACTTCCACACAGGGTCCCCCTCAAACAGGCGTTCGGTTTCCTGGCCCGCCTCCATCCCAAGCTTCTCATAGCCAAAGAGCGAGCTCCTGAGATGGATCAACCCTCGGGTGCTCAGCTCAAAGACCCATGGGTCAAAATCCAAATCGTAGCCGCAGTGAACGGGACCCAATCCCCACTATAGACTAAAATGGGTGGTGCAAAATGGTACGATTGGTTTTGACCCACAGCTACATACCCATGGGCACTAAATAGCGGGTCTGGAAAAACATACCAGCCCATGTTGGCTTCCTTTCTTGGTAAATCAAAACTGGGCTAGATGGTTTGTTGGGTTCTCACTACACTTCAAGGGCGTTCAATCCTGGCACCATGGCGTCCAAAACCCGTTGACTTTGAAATATATATTTGTATATGTTTTGTTCCTGCTAGATAAGATGCAAACGCTGCATCAAGCCTTCTGCTCGAGCCTGTGCATCTGTTTACAGGGAAGCTACCTGGAACTTTGTTCACAGCACGCTGCCTGGGACAAAAGTCATATCTAGTAGAAATTAACCGACAAAATCGCTCAGCTCACGGGTACCCGGCCTCAGGCTCCACCTCCTGAATCTCTTCAGGGCGCCAGGTCTGGTCAAACCAACTTTGCCCGGGCCCATAGAGCCGCAAACAGCCCCACCACATCTTCCCAGCAACTGTTTGGATCCAATTTCCCTCCCTCCCCTTGGGCGCGGAAGGCGCAAACCAAATGGTGGTCGAGCCATCGGGGTTCTGCTTCATGTCGGCGTGGGACACCGAGTTGCGGCAGGGGAAGAGCTGGTCGGTCTTTAGCATCGACCGTGTCTGCGTGTCATAGACGACCACGGACCAAAAGTCCTTGGCCGGAACATTTGCTGGGATCCTGAGGCTATAACACTTCGATCCATCTAGGTACCTCTTCTTGGCATCCCTGCAAATCACCGCGTACTGCGAACCACGGTCAACCATCTTCATGACCATGGCTGGAGTGTTGCCCGTGGCGAAATAGAAAAACCTCGTCCTCGCGTCAGCGTTGCGGCCGCCAGTTCCATCCTCCACCAACCAGCGATAGTCGCCCCCGTCAAACGCTGTGACCCACTCACTGTTCTCATCGTAGATGCGGGCGGTCTTGGATCGTGTCGCAAAGCAAAACGCCCGGGACGTGGCATTTCCAATCGCGGCGGCCTCTGTGAGCAGGGCCTTCATCCTCGTGTCCGGCTGAAAAGGTCGGCCTTTCATGATGCCAATGGCGGTCAAGTTCCCCCGCAGCTCAGGATCTAAGAGGCTCACCGGCTCATACTGGATGGCGGTGTTCAGCTCCTCGAAGAACTCGTAGTTGTTGGAGTGGATCGTGTTCATGATCTTCCCGGAACACGCGATCACCTCCATCTTCGGGGGGTTGCTTGCGCGAGACAAGGGATAGACTTTCAGCCCCTCGCGCCACATCTGCGCAGCATGATCCGGCTTGCCGTCCTTCAGGAAGCCCCGCAGTGCCGCCCAGTTGGTGTAACTTGTAGACTTGGCCACGTAGTAGCCCTCGGGAACGCTGCCCTCATAGTCCGGGGGGAGGTAGAGGTACTTCCCACCGGCGCCACGATCAGGCCCTGGACCACCCATGTCCCCCACATAGCGGAAGAAGGCATCGTTCACAAATCCCGGCCCAGCACCAGGCGGTATCTCCATAACCGTCGGCCCATCTCTTTTGAGATCGAGGAGAAGCATGGCGTACACGGTGTCCGTGTTCGGCGTAAGGAAGATGGACCGGCAATCCATCAGGCCTTCAAAAAGAATGAACTTGTGGCATGCGTCCACACCACCTTCAAGCATGTTGCGGCGGAGAGCTTCAAGGGAAGCCATGGGCACCATGTTCAAGAAAGCTTGGACACCTCGTGACCGATCGAGATTGTCATAGACCTTCTGGACTGTTGCTTCATCTGGGAGGCCGTCCACGAAAGTCAACTTGCCAAGGCTGGTGTCATACTCATCCTGTGTAGTGATTGAATCCGGCACCGCTCCCAGTGGAAGACTCATGTTTACAAGGGAGTTCTGGCCTAGGTTTGAGCTGAGATGCTGTTTTAAGGTCTAATATGATGATCAATACGAGCCCAGGCTTTTGCTAAGCCCCCATAAATCGAAATACAGTTGTTTGCACCATTTCCCCGCGAACACTCTACATCCCACGGTCGCCCAGCTGCTCAAGTATCCAAAAGGGGCAATTCAATCCTTCAACCTCTCCACGAAGCGTACCGAGCCCGGCACGCGTTGGAGGCTCGCTTGATCTCCTTGTCCACATCCCGCATCTTGCGGATCTGACCCTCCTGAAGGCACAGCTCCAAATGAGTAGTGGGAACCCAAAAAGATGACAACACCTCTGTTGATGGATGGGGGTGTCCCATTCAACCTTCACACTTCGACACTATTAATTTTCGTTGAATCCAAGGACACAGGCTGGTATTGATCCCCAGACCCTGTAGCAAGGATCCCCCGCAAATTTCTGCGACTCTTGCGGCCGAGCGGCCGAGTACATGCCGGGGATGCCGATCTTCGACATATATTTCTGAGCGAAGCAAACCAGGCATGAGTGACTTGGGGGGTCACGAGGTGGACGTTGCAGAGCCCAACCGTCTTCATTTGCTTCCTGCAAACCAAACAAAAAACACATCCGGTGCCCTCAAAAAACAGACTCACCCCGCATGGACTTCGGAGGGATCGAAAAAGAGACATGGGTTGGTCTTAAACCAAACAAAGGGGGGGTTCCAAGGGGGGCAAACCCCTTTAAAGGGGCCTTTCCTCTTACATCTCCCCTCAAAACACCCCAAGAACCCATCCGAAACTCTTCAGCCCGCCAGCTCATCGCCAACTCGGAGGCCCTGAGCCTTGGAGCTGATGTTTGGCTCAGGGAAGGAGTTGGACGGAACGACCCCAAGAAAAAAAGAAGAAGAGAACAAATATTACGTGGTGACCTGATCTTGTCGTCTTGTTTGGCGTTGTTACCTTCTTGGCGTTGTTACCCTTTTTTTTCAGCATTGCGACCCCATATTTGGCGTGGTTACCTCGCCATCTGAAAAAAAAGAGACCATCCCCGACCATCCCCGAATTGTTTCCTCTCTTTCTCGTCTGTCTGTGTGTCTGTGTGCCGGGGGGAGGGCAAATCAAGCGGGCTCCCCACATCAACACGTGGACTTGCCAATTCCCTTCAATGACTTGGTCCGAGAGGAGCATCAATCCAGCTGAGTGCCGTACATAGGCCTTGCTGGTGGGCTTCACAAACAAAACCTTTGGACTCGACCTGAGACTTGCGCGAGCACGTGCCAATGCTCCAAAATCTCGAAGCTGCCGTGATCCAGGGCCCAACCATGGGCTTCATTCCTCAACCACATCCTTTGTTTCTTCATTTGTAGCCGAACAAATGCGCCCTGAAGCCTAGGCAACCGAGTGCCAGATGCAACCCAGAACCTGGGCGTCAGGCAAAGGGTCTGTCCCGAAGTCGGCCAACCCAGGGCTCACGAAAAAGTCGTCATCTCGGGAGAAAAATGGCTGTGGGTCAAAAATAGGTACCCAAAATGGCACCCTGGTAAATGGAAACAATGACTAAAACCTGCTTTTGGATCCCAGATGGCTCCTGTCCCTTCAACCTCAGAGAGGGTGCTCAAAAATGTACACACTCCGTTTTCCGTGCGACCTCAGAGAAACGCGAACTGAGGAGCTTGCTGGGTATGGCCCCATCGTACAAGACCTGAACAGAGACTCTGGTGTTGCCCAGGTGACAACAACTGTTTTGAATGAAGAACAAGCCTACCTCGGTTGCTTTCTGCTCCCCTGCTAAAAGTTTAACTTTTAGTGGTTTAATGAAAAACCCATTAGTTGGCAAAAAGTCAAAGTCCTAACATCCAAGCAAAATGCACCAAAGCTACGGTTCGCCTTTTTCCAGACGTGCCAATCACGCCATGCAAAACAACGCCAGTGACGCTTCTGCCAAGGAAACATGCCCCAGCCTGGAAGCTCGAGCCAATTCGAATCGAAGCCTCTTGGTACCCTGACAAAGCTCACTGGAATCGGCAAACTGCAGCCAAACCCCCAGTGATCATGGAGACAAGGGCACCCTTCTTTCGGAAAACTTGATTTTGACTCCCTGTTGTTTTTTGGCGCAACTTTGTGTCCCCGTTGGCCTACGGCCCTCCCAAACCAACCATAGATCAGTACTTTCGACCAACCTCATGATGAGTGCGCTCCAGTTGAATGTGCGTCGAATCGCACGCCGTGGATGCCCTAAACGGCACAAGAGAGGAACAAAGTAACCCCCGCAATTTGCTGCAAGTCACGGCTTGACGTGGTTTCGCATGGTTCACTTATTCGGGTGTGCTGTTGTTGAGTGTATCCTTTGTTGGGCTGGTTTCAAAGCAAAACCAAAGAGTGAAACTCTGCCATTTTTGAGGTCCCCATTGCAACACGCCATTTAGGACATCTGTAGCCTCGCCTTTCTCCTGGGCATTTGCTGCGGACGGGAGCCTCGGTCGCATGCGGGGAGGGGACGCTATTTAAAAAAAACCGAGCTGCCGAGAAAAGGTCTAAGTGGGAACCTGTGGGAACCCTGTGGGAACCCTGTCAGAACCCTGTGGCAAACCTGAGTCCGGTCCAAGGTGGCAACCTGTGAATAACCTTCAAAATATTTGGAAGCCCCTTTAGCGGGCATCAAAAACCAGGACTTCTTTGGCCCTGCCGAAATGGGTGCGCTCGGGCTGAGGCATGCCCAGGTGACCCGCAAGAAGAAGCCGGCGCACTGCCGACCTGCCAGACATCTCCAGCTCAGGAAGCGGCCATAGCCCTGCGTCTGATTCATAGGTTCCACAGCACTTGCTCGTGTTTCGAAAGCAGCGAAGAGGTACGGCCAACTGATGCCACCGAGCTTCATGCAGAGCCATTCGAAATACAAAATGTCCCCTCTTCCAGCGGAACAAGTGCGCGCGCAAAACTCATTGATGTTTGGCCTTACAATGCTCCCCCAACCACCTCGAGGCATCTGCTGAAGATTGTTTGCTGACCCCTTTAGAGTTTAGAATTGAGATACCTCGCCTTCTCCCGTCATTCTACAACATCATCGAACAATCATCAAAGAACAGCCTGCTAAAAATGGCCGCCTTGTCTTTCTCTCTCGTTTTCTCCACCCCCCACCTCCCAACCCCCACCTCCCAACCCCCACCCCCCACCTCCCAACCCCCACCCCCCACCCCCGACCCCCCATCTTCCACCCCCCCCTTAAAAAAAAATAAGTGCGTGTGTTTGTTTAAAACAAACATGCCAAACGCTTGTCTTGTGCTTCGTCTTGTGCTTCGTGCACCTTTGGTTTTTGACACTCTCTCGCCGCCTCTCAACTGGCGCGACAAAGGCGCAGCCAAGCACCTGGCGACGATAAATTTTAAAACTCACTGCCGGACCGCGGAATCGTGAAAGCCTCCGTCATCGGGGTAGTATATGGGTATGGGTCAAAGTTAAACCAGCAGGGGACCGCAGGTTTTAGTCGTTGGTTCCATTTACCAGGGTTCCATTTTGGCTACCCATGTTTGACCCACAGCCATATTCTTCCATTTGTTGAGAAGTCCACTGAAAAAGAGTCTGTGAAATTCCCTTTGAAACCCGCTGGCGAAAATTACAAATCTTCTTAAGCAAATGGAAGTATTTGTTCAGGTGAGTTACTTCCTTTAAGTGAAGTGCGAAAAGAACATCGGACCAAATAGCATGAGCAAAATACCCGTGATTTGCACCAAGAGGGCATCTGAAACCAGAACTTCAGCACACGTCCTACAAAGAATCCGAGCAAGGAAACACACGTTCGAAGTGTGAATAGGGCAACGCCGCAAGAAAAAAACAAGAAAAAAAAAGGCTTGGGGCCCAGGTACGCCCCCAGAAAGGAGAAAAAAACCACTGGCGCACCCCGAGGGCGAGGGCCGGAAGAAGCGCCTGGCGTTGAGACGCAGGGCTACGTGCATGCAGGCTGTGGTTCCCCTGAAAAAAAAGCAAACTTGTCCCAACCCCCTAAGCCTGCGACAACCTCAGGCTGAAGCTTCTGCGTGCAGCGGCATGAGTTGACTGAGTTGATGCCCTTCCTGTTCCATATGCGTGGTACGCAGGCGGATCAAGTACATGGTGAGGCAAAGGATCAAAGGGGGTCAAGGCTCACGCACTCATTTAAAATCCGTACAAAGGCAGGTAGCAAGCCCCCCACCCCCCCCAAACGGCCCCTTCAAGAAGCAAAGTAGTCAACCCTTGCCAGGAGGAAGAGTGTACCCTCCCACATGGCCCACAGGGGTGCACAGAAAATCATACCTTTAGACTCTGTTTCACATCTAGTCTACACCGAAAGCAAAACACATGCCTTATTTCAATCCGCCAGCTTCAGGACCCGGAACAGGCGCTATCTCTGGGCAGGGTACCTACCAAACTGCCCGTGGCCACGGCACACTCCCAGCGAGGCCTTCCGGCTCCGGGCAGTTCCTCGGATGGTTCCAATTCAACTTCTCGTCAGGTTCCACGTGGGCCATTCAACCACTGGCAGCGGTTCCAAAGAATCACTAGGTCCTCCAGTAGAGAGGTTAGAATATGTTGGTACCAACTTTCTTTTATTTTTGTCTATTTTAGTAGGGGAACCCTCCCCCCAAAAGTTGGTAAAAGGGCACTACTGGGGGACCTAGATCATGAAGCTGACTCATGGAAGCTGACAAGATGCGGGAAGACGACTTTCCTTTCGGAACATCTCCAACTGTGTCCATGAAAGGAAACAACAAAAAACTGTTCTAGGGGCCAAGAGAGAGCAGCGAGAAACCAAAGGCTCGGCTTGGACCTTGGGTTCCCATTGGCTGGTCAAAACCGTTTTGGTACCGATCCCATTTTGGGGGAGTGGTGCACCACCCATTCTAGTTTAATTTAGTGGTTGGATTGAGATGTTCACTGGGGGGTAACCGGGCTTTTGACCCATGGCCATTTCGAGAAAACACGAGACATGACCTGCCTATCTCTCAGCCCGGCGCTCGCCATGGCCATGGCCCGCCGGGAATGAGAGCTGCTTGCTGCTTGATGGTGCTGTGACTCTGACACCGTCTGAAGGCAACTTGGGTTGGGCTCGTTCCGCACGAAGAATGCGGTCGTTAGCAAGCCCCCAATGTGCGCGTCTGCTGATGTGCGTTCTGGGAAACTAGTTTCTTGGCATCCACGTGAAGAGCGATACGGTCGCAGTGTGGCTGGTTGCTCGGAGTATTTTGATAATTATTGCCAGAAGCTCAGAGCGGAACGCATCTGAAAAGAACGGGTCTCAATCCAATTGGGGAACCCCCCACAGTGGGGACTTTCCAGTCGGTCTCCCATTTGAAACAAGCCCAAACACGCGTATATGGCGTTTTCAAAGAAAGAGACCCTCAAATTTGCATCTCCGGGAAAAACTCGGCGAATCGTCATGCTGGCATGTGTTCCTTTCTGCCCAGCTTCAGATCCGAAAGAGACACCCCTCTTGAATCTCGTGCGTGTAGCGCATCACTGCGACGTTTTTTGTTTGTGTTTTTCACCTGCGGCTAAGTGTTCTTCGACTCACAAGCCTCTGCCTGAATGCTGATTTGGTGCAACGACCTTGCACTTGCTCTACCAGAGCCTTAATAACAAGCCTCAAAACGCCTCTTTGGGCTCAGCATTCAGTAGAGATGATGTCCACTTTGTACAACGCCGGTACGATTCGCCCCAAGAGAACCGTCTCAATTGCTCAAGAGATGACGTCTGGAGTGGCTAGGAATCTCAAATTGGAAGCTGAAGATTTGGGTCTGGTAGAGCTTATCCTTGGTGCCCCTTTTCCCACCAAAATGATGCATAGAACACTTCAAGCAGAACATCTTCGACTCCAAGCAGGTTCCAAGAACCGTTCCTGGAAGGTGGGGGGCTCCCTCTGTGTTTCCACTATATGCTAGTGTTCTTCCTGCAAAGACTCCACTCGGAGCGGCTTTGCAGCGCCCGTGCACGGCGCTCTTTAGCATTCCGCCACATCCCCACGCCAGCTGAGCCGCTGGCGCAATGGATTCCATCTGCACTATCCCCTGAGCAAACAACAACTGCTCCTTGGTAAGCTCGTTTTACCTCGAGCTTGCCACAACTGGGCACGTGCCCAAATAGGGACCCGAAAAAAATGGTGTTCGGTCTCCCTTTTTTCTTGAAAACAACCTTAAGAACTCAAAACACAGAGAGAGAGAGAGAGAGAGAGAGAGAGAGACAGAGAGAGCGAGAGAGACACAGAGACACAAACACATCGTTTCTAGTGCAGATTCCATGCAACCCCCTGTCCGCAAAGCGGCCTTGTGCCGGTGGAAAATGAAACTGCAAGGTTCTTCGCTCGAATTCGGCTCCAATAACCTTTGGCAAAAGGCGGGCCTTGGTCATGGAGAGAAACATGTCCACCCACTTGTGAGGCGGTTCCCCTGCTTAAATTCATAGCCGTCTAAGGGAAGCCCCGACTTTTCTTCGTAGCGAAGAGCCCCGACCTCGACTCATGACTCGCGGGCTTGGCAGCCGCTACGCCGCGCGCAATCCGACACGTCGCTTGGACCTGGAATGCCCAGTCCCGGGAGATTTTATGGGTCCCGGACCCTCAAAATTCGGTGGGGAGTCAAGCGAACTTTCGCGGTGGCCCCTTTCTTTTCCCAGATCTGCAACCAGAAGTATCAAACCCACACAATCTGAGGTCGATCCCTCTGTTTCCCCATTCTAAACCAGAAAAATAAATCGCTGGATGCCCACGGCTCACTTTTTCCTCGGGGAACTCCGAATTTCGCACAGAGAGCGCCTCGTGCAAGAACCGTTTGCTCTCAAAACTCCGGACGCGGATGGATCTCAGATCATGGTCGTGGTGGACCTGCTCAATGTCCTTCCATTCCTCGGCTTGTGTCAAAGGCGGTCCAACACCATGGCGTTTTCGGCCTTCCGTTCAGTGTCCCTTTCAGCCCACGTCAGAGTACCCTCACAAACCCACACACTGGCAATTATTTTAGCCTTTTCCACTCGAGAACTTTCCCTGGACCCGACTGGCATCCAGCATCTGGCGCCGGCTGCGAGCTGCGGCCAAGGACGGAACTTTGGCCATTCGGGATAAATAAATAAAAAAGTTCAACATGGGTGTGCTTTTTGGAGGGTACCACGTTTGAGGGATGGTTTGAAAGTATGCCAAAAGAAAACTGGGGGCCCAAAACTCCCCTATCCTGACACATACCGTCACATACCCACATACCTCGAGGAACTTGACACTTTCAAGACCTGCGGCTCAAAAAAAAACGAGCAACCTGATTTTGCTACCTGAAAGGGAGAATCCGACATCGCCCGAAGCCTCTGATTTCGCCTCTTTTCTGCCGGGTTCATGTTGATCCGGGGGCGTCTCCTGTTGGTGCGTTCAAACCACTCTTGGAGGGGTCCCCACCCTATGAATCACTGAATAGGTCGGACTGGACTTAGATCCGGCGCCAACAGTACAAGGAACCAAGAGCCCCCCCCCCCCGGCCCGAGTAAAAATGAAAGCCGAGCGGCGCAGCTTTGGGCGGTTGCACCGAGAAGCTCAACTCGGAGTGGCGGGGCTGCCCCAAAAAGCGTGGCTCCCCTCGAAATATGGCTGTGGGTTAAAAATGGGTCCCAAAATGGAACCCAAAATTGGGGCTCCTGGCGCTTTAACTTTGACCCACACTATTGCAAACTGTTTGCCAAAGCGCCAGACATTATGCTGCGTCGCTTTCTGCCCCAAGAAAGAGGGTTGGAATGGGACAAAACTCCGTGGCTTCCCCCTTGTTTACCTGAGGATTGCCAGCATCCAAATTGTGCCAACCATTCTTTTCTTGGGGGTTGAACCTGAGGGCCAATGTGGCTTAAATGTTAAAAGCGAGGATTACGCAAGTAAGCTAGTCTATGTTCCATATACCAAGGTGCCATTTTGGGCACCGTTGAGCCACACCCACTTGAGTCGAAACACAACCTATACTAAAGTGGTCCACCCAAACCAAGGCAAAGAAGGAAGAGTGCCACACTCACAGTTGTGAAGGGTCCCCATGGACATTTCAAGTGCACCTTTCGCGCTCTGCCCTCCTGGCCTCCTTGTAAGCCGTGCCGCCGCATGGATTTTCCCGGGACATATCGCCCCAGATATCCTGGAAGCTCAGTCAAGACAGCGCAAACATGGGCAACCAGTTTCGGCGCTACGAAGACAGCCATGGTTCCCCCTCAATTCTATGATTCTAGTCGCGCAGACCGCAATTGTTGCAGCCCTCCTTGCTGTACTTCTTCTTCCACTCGATCTTGAAATTGTCCTTCTGCCTCTGGATGAATTGACCCCACCTGGCGCGTCAACGCCTCGCGCCATAGCGTCCGTTAGGGCATTTCAAACAAGCCCCCTGCACCGAAAGCCGCGTGAACCATTGTCCCGAACCATGGCAGCAGCACATCCATCTGGCCAGGAAGATGGTGAGGATGGGCCAAAGCCTGGCATTAAAGTGCCGTGCACTTGCCAGCTAGCTGACTCAGCTGGCAGATTGCAATTGTCGAACAAAAGCATGGGTGTAAAGTTTAAGTGGGCACCCTCTGATGGACATCATTTAGGTTGGGGGTTTACGCCCACCAACCATTCCCGAGGGCTTCCTCCGTACAATTCATGGCCACAGCGCAAGCTGGACAATACACTCGTATTCACTAGTTGGATTCTCCCAACCCCAAGCCGAGCCAAACACATCCAAAGCAACCCATGCCACAGCAACGCCAAGCACAAACGCGCCCCAAACGCGACCCGTTGGCCTTTCGGAGGCTTGCCCCAGCCTCATCAAGAGGGGGTAGAGGCTCATGCTGCTCTCCAGCGCAACCCAGGCGGTCTGCAGCCGTCGAACGCTTTTTCGTGGCGTCTTTTGGCTGGGGGTCAAAAATCGGGCAACCCCCAAATGGAACCCTGGTAAGAAACATGGACCAAAACCTGCGGTCCGATTCCTGGTGGTTTCTGTTTGACCCATACCCTCTTGGTGCAGCTCTAGGATATCTGGCCTCTTGCTTTGCTTGGAGCTTAAAGCCTGTAATATCCGAAATGTGCGGCCCTCAACATGGCTGGCTTCCTCTTGGCTTCCCTTCAGCTACCCACCAAAAGGGGATCCCCCCCCAAAAAAACACACACACACACACACACACACATATGGAACGCTGAAGGGCGATGCTTTTCAGACTTTCTTGTTGAGGAAAACGCCTGGGAGAAGTCACCTCCTTTTCACCGCAAGTGTCAACCTCGCAGAACCTCTTGCTCAAGGCACATATGACGGATTCACGAGTTGCCCGGAAGCGATCTGTCATGTGTTTGTGTGTTGTGTGTCGTGTGTCGTGTTGTGTGTGTCGTGTTGTGTTTGTGTGTGTGTGTGTGCGATATGTGTTGTGTTGTGTATGTATTGTGTGTTGTGTGGTGTGGGGTGTGGTTGTGTGTGTGTGAGCGTGTATGTAGGTACATACGTACTCATGTACTTACACAAGGTGTACAATACATGTATTAATATAACATATATATATATACATGTATATACATACATATACGTTGTACCTGCACGGACCTAAGTTTGTGGATTTTAATTGTGTGCTTGTTCCAGTTTGTTATGCCTTTTCTGCCGAAATTAGGGGGTGCCGTATATACATATATTCAAGCACTCGTAACCAATGATGCCACTTGCCATCTGCCTGGTGTCTGCATGCACCTCAGGAATATCGGGGCACACTAGATGTTAAAACTAAAAAGGTTTGAAACGAAAAAGAAAAGATTCCAGATTCAAGAATCTGGGAAAATGATTTTGGGGACTCTTGAATATGGAATGGGATATGTTTAATTTCGGGATGGAAGATTCAAGAATCTCAGAAAGTACATGTGGGAATCAAAATATGGAATCCTGAAAATAAAAATAATAAATACTCTACTGTCCCAATACTCAAGGTTCCCAGGTATGGGTTGGAAGAATCAGAAAAGGCAAACAACAAGCGCATTGTCCAAGCATCAAATTGAGCGTGTTACTTACCAGCATAATCAAATGTAACTTCGTGGTATAAAACAACTTTAGTTTGACACGTCCAAGGGGCTCACAGAAATCACGGACTAATGTTGGACCCTGGAAAAAATAAGTGGGGGCGCTGTTGTTGGAAACTATGTTCCTAATATACATACATATATATATATATACATATAATATATATTAGTATGCATATATATATATATATACATGAGCTTCCAGCATGAAGCCGCTGTGGCCGAAAAAAAGAACATCATATCAAACGCCACTGGTATACAGGCTGTTCAGCACACGTACTACTACGTGTCGTTTCATCATTGAGTGAACGGTCACTCATACTGAACAAAAATGCTTCTGCTTCAACGTTCAACTATGCAAACACATGGTCGAGCACTGTTGACAAACATGAGATCTGAAAGACTGACGCATAAATCGTGCGCAAGCTTGTGCACTTGGGCGTGTCTCAAAATAGGCAATGGACCCCTGAACATGCTGGTTCTTGCAATATCTCAAGACATGAATCATAATCAAAACCCAGTGCTGAAATGGTCGACCCAGCACCATGGCCGCAGCTACTTATGGTTGGGATTGTCCCTTACTACCCTTCATCTACCCAGGTTTTGATGGTGGCTAAGACTTCTACGACCAAAGCGGATTCAAGCGCCTTGGAAAAGTAGCCCTGCAGAAAGGCCATGTTGGCCAGCACCACCTGACCGCCGCAGGTGAAAAATATGGCCATGGGTCAAAAGCCAAAAGCCACATCGTGCCCCCAGTGAAGATCCGATTCAATCCAACCACTAAAATAGGTTCTAAAATGGCTGGTGCACCCAGCCCAAAATGGTAAAAGTGGTTTTGAGAACCACAGCCATATGAGAGAATGTTCAGGTGTCTATTGGGGACATGGGAGGCAAAACCCGCATGTCGCGCATTAGGTAATTGGGCTATGGTTCAAAACCCACTTATCCCACGACACATCCCCGAAATGAACAGACTAGACTTTATTGGGATGGGTGGGTTGCCCAAAAATGGTACCATAGGCATTGAACCATTGCCATTTGGTGAATGTGACCCAGCGTGCTCCCTTCGACAGTAGATGGGAATGTCAGAACCACGATGAATATCGAGTGCCGCGAGCCAAGGTCCATCGAGCCAAGGTCAAGGTAATGCCTCATGCATGGATGGTCACCCTGGCCCCAACGTCTAAAGAGAACAGGCCTCAAAAACGCCGCAAATGAGTTTCCAGCTTCTCAACTGGATTCAGCCCGTTCAGCACATCGGTGTGGCTCGGTTTTTCTTTGAAGCACACCTTTAAAAATGCGGTGGCAGAACGGAATCTGGCCGCAAAGTGAAGCTGTTTTTTTCTTCCAAGGCCCACCAATGTTTGAAGTCCATGCTCAAATTCAATTGAGCAGCGCCCGAAACCCATTCGCTCCACTAGCATGGTTAGGTTTTAAAAGCGGCCTGGCTACAGTCCCAATGAAACCAGGTAGTAGAACCACCTCCAGGGTTTGGGCTTGGTCTAGGGCCAGTTTAGGGTTGGCTTAGGTTGACTTCAGTTTGTGAGCGTTGGTTTCAAGGTTTGTTTAGGGTGGGGGTTGCTGTTTGGGGTTGGTTTGGGGTTGGCATATGGTGGCTTTGACACACAGAAACACAGGGGCACACAGACACACAAACATACAAGACACACACACACACACGCACAGATACACAGACACAAACAGACACACACACACACACAGAAACACACAGACAAACACGCAGACACACACAGAGACACACAGAGAAATACAGAGACACACAGAGACACAAAGAGAAACACAGAGACACACAGAGACACACAGAGACACACAGAGACGAGACACACAGAGACACACAGAGACACAAAGAGACACAAAGAGAAACACAGACACACACAGAACCACACAGAGACACACAGAATGCATGACCAAGGGACGAGGGGACCCAACAACCAAAGGACCTAAGGGACCCAGGGTACAATACTACAAGCAATATACAGGGGGAATTATGGAAACTGGTTTTGGATTGCTAAGAAAGCCTTTGTTCGAGGAGAAAACAGTTCTCTTCCCACACCTGAAGACGTTGAAGGAATCGGAAGACCAGGAGACTGGGAGACCAGGAAACCAGGAGAGTGGGAGACCGGGAGACCAGGGGATAAGGAGACTAGGAGACCAAGAAAGCCATAAAATCGGGGGCCTGAATTGTTGATCCCCTGATTATATTTGTTTTGATCGCGTATTCTTGTTCTACGCTCATCCCGTGTTTTGGGGCACCAAAAAGGGAGCTGTTGAGCAGAGATGGACTCACAGGAAACATTCTTTGAGCGCGTCCAATTCGGTTCCCTGACCCCGAGGCAGGGCTATGTGGCGGGGCGGGGCTGCTGTGCCTGGATAAGCTTAGGATAAGCCAAGGACAAGCCCTCATTCAGCAGCACCAACTAGGTTCTCAGGGTACCAACTTTTCTCTGTAGTCTATTTTAGTGGGGGAACCCTCCCCCAAAAAAGGGTAAAAGGGCACTACTGGGGGACCTAGGTGGCGCTGAACCAACAGAAAGCACCCCAGGACACCCGGACCGCCTCGTGGCCGATCACAGAGAAGATCTGATCGGTCCAATAGTAGGCCTGCACGCTGGACCGGGCAATTCAACAGGGTTGTCCCTAGACTCAGATGGTTTCAGGGGAGTACAAAGGTGTGTCTGTCTTTGAGGCTACCTGTGAAAAGGTAAGGGTCACACCCGCACTACTATGAATTCAAGGGGCTCAGAAGCGCAACATCTGAATCTATCTAGAGGCTTCCTAGCTTTCCCACAAGAAACGAATCAGCCACCAACAGGAAGCTCGCGTCGTTATAGTGATGCTGAAACCCACAAGGGGAAGTTCGGGTATGGGTCAAAATTGAACCACCAGGAATCGGGCCGCAGATTTTCGTCCTTGTTTCAATTTACCAGGGTAACCCATTTTGGGGTTACCCTATTTTGACCCACGCCCACATGTGAACATATCACCAGCTGCACAAGCTCCGGCCCGAGCCTTGCCGTGGTTCACGGGAGTGCCTGGAACGGAACTGCCCTCACCAGAAGTGACATGACCATGGGCCAAAATCCCAGATACCCCCCAGTGAACATCCCAATCCAACCACTAAAATAGGGTGCCTACCCCAAAATGGTACCATTGGTTTTGACACACAGCCACATCCAACATGACCCTCTTGCTTCTGGGGTGTCCTCAGAGCCCTGCTAAAGTTTGCCTTTTAGTGGGTCTTAGACCTTTTTCACTGACCGCGGCGTTCTTGACAGGTGTTGCGAAAAAATGAATGATGTGTGTCCGCGCGGCCGTGCCAGTGTGAATTGGGTGTTGACAACATTGCATGCAAAATGTTGTAGGATTCAGTGGCATTGTTCAGGACAAAAAGAACACCGACAAAGTAAATCACCTTTGAGACAACTTCAGACAGCTTTTCCGTGGTAGAATGTCAGCAGGGTTCTTTTGGCATCACATAGATGCGTGTGACATGCCAACTCCTGGCCGAGGGAAAGGCAAGAGGAATCGGCTATGTTCCGCAATTGGCAGATGTACCAAAAACCAAATTGCTTGTGAAGAGTGGACACGCAAGAGGCCAAACCCGGTTGTCCTGCAGGCGTTTTACATACTGTCAGAAAAAGCAAAATGCCCCAGGGGTCTTTTTCCGCAAAGTCAAGAACGATGATTGGGCGAATTTACAAGCGCGTGTCAATCAAGTGTTTGGCCAAGCATGAGTTGCGTTTGTAAACAGCAGAGGCCTGCGTCAGGGTTGTCAGTTGTCCGTGAACGGAATTGGCCCCAACCCCCCCACCCCCCAAAAGAAAAAGGTCTCGATGGTGCGTGTTGACTGGCGGTCGATTACGGGTCTCTCACCTTTTAGTGGGATCAATGGAAACCCTCACTAAACCAACTAAAAGCTAAACAACCCAACAAAACAGATCAAAACCGCCAAGGTTTGGTGGTTGGGTTTTCCCTTCTAATTTTTGTTGTGTGTTTCCTGGAAAACCACCAACGTCCAACAAGTTGCGATTTTAATGGGTCCCTCAAACTGTAGCCAATTCAAGAGGCTCAATTTCATGGACGGATCAACACTGGGTCGCCAATTGACAGACCTCACATGCATCTGTGCCGACAGGGTACACCTGAAAACCAACTCGCAAATGGAAACCGGTGCTCCAAGCTCTGCGCCTGTCACCTCGGTGAACCAGTCGCGATGCCTATCCTTAGGCATCAAGACGTGGAGTTCGCCGTTCAAGTTCAAGGACATGACTCTCAAAGCAACCTCTCCACACCTTGCTCAGCACATGGCCGGGAAACCTGCTCTTTACACGGGCGCCCGACGTCTCCGCTACCAATGAAGTAATCCGGGCTGGGCCCATCTTCTATCTCGAGTCTCAATTCAGCCAGACTTCAGTCAGCATTTCAAGCCTCTTTCGGGCCGACCATCGAACCAAAAGATCGAAAGGTCAAAAGGCTGACTTGCTTCGTGAGCCTAAGTCAGCTTGACGGTCGCCAGCGATTCTCTCACTAGCCGCCACCGGCATGACCGAACTTGCCGAAAGTCCACCAACCGTATCGCCGACATGTAGTTGGACAAATTCTCAGGGGTTCCCCGCTGGTTGGGTGTCCTTTTGCTTGAGCTGCTTGAGCCCACCTATATGGTCGTCGCCTGCCACTTGAGTCACAACAAAAACCTGGCATTCAAATGGTCTACCCAGAACCGTGGCAAAAAAAAACATCAGAAGGCAGCTGCACCCATTTGAATGGCAGGGACTATCCCCTAACCTTCATCTACCCGAATCGGTGTTGAGCAAGTGGCTCACTTGAGTCACAATCAAAACCCGGTATTAAAGTGGCATCCGCCCCCATTTGAATGGGTGGGACTGCCCCTTACCAACCTTCATCTACCCGAATCGGTCTTGAGCACGTGGCTCATGTGGGTTGATGCAATATTCCATCTGCGTGGGTAACTTTTCCCGTGTGGGAAATATGACATATGTTTCGTCTATTGTTTTCGTTTTGACCATGGCTCAAGCTTTTCCCATGTGGCTCACTTGGGCTGACTGACTGGTCGCCGGCGCTTCCTTGAGTCCCTGGCCGCCCGATCGCCGAAGCCCAGGAGGTGGGCTAGGGACAGCAGCGGGGTGCCACCTGGACTCGGAGCGCTGCCGCCGTTTTTGGGACTCGGTGTCCCGTGTTCCACATGGAAACCAAAAAAGAAATGTAAGGAGTTGGCCATTTGGAGCTTCAAAAGCAACATGTTAGCCGGTCCTGGGTACGCAGTTGAAGGCAGAGTTGAGCACTTCGTTGTTGTGTTTGTGTTTTGTTTTTTTCTGAAAATGGGAACGCCTCCCCTCAACATCAACCGGGGCTGTATCAATCCGGGTCAAAAAGGAAGACCAACAGTTTAGGGGGTCTCCTTTGTCATGCCCATATGGAGAAAACAGCGGGCCACCAACTGTCGTCATCTTACCATCATCAAAGCCTCCCCTTTCACAACCCCCCAGAAACGGTCAAACTACCACTGGGTCCTCCAGTACAGAGGTTAGAATAAGGGTACCAACTTTTCTTCTGTAGTCTATTTTAGTAGGGGTAAAAGGGCACTACTGGCCATGTCCTTCATAGCCTCAGCTCCCTCTTTGAATCCAAAGCTCTGCCCATTTTTTGGCCTTTAAACCAACCCCCAAAGACGAGCCGGTCCCAAGCCTCAAAAAGACGAGCGAGCCGGGTCCCAGGCCGAAGAGGATGCAGAAGATCCGAAGGGCCGTGGCCGCCTCAATCTCAGATCTATGGCCGCACCTGTTACAAAACATCCAAAAAGGGCTGGGAATGAGTCCTCTAATCTTATTTTTGTTGGGGGAGGAGCTGATAGGTGAACATTGGCAGGGTGTTGTCGTGCTATCTGTCAGTTATCTGTTGGCTGATTATATATTGGTTGGTTGTCCGTTGGCAGCTTATATGTTTTCCCCCTTAAAATAGGCACACAAGCATGGGGCCCAACTCCGTTGTCGTTGTGGTTCCTTTTGTGCGTTAAGTGTGGCCCCCAACAAAAACAGGGAAACTGGTTGGTCGCGTTTGGGTTCCCTTCGAACCAAGGGGTTCGCAATCTCGGTCGCCTATGGGCTTGGCGTCTGACGTCGATCCACATTTTCGGATGTCCACCAAAGAGTCCACGTACATGTCAAAATCCATGCTCTGAAGTTTTGAGATATGGAGGATACAGGGCTCTTTTTTTGTTGTTGTTGGGTGTTTTTTTTTGTTTTTTTTTTTAAAATAGGGGGGGGGCCAAACTATATAGGTAGAGGGAAGCCCCAGACTTGGCTTTGCCTTTTGGGACCCCTGGAATTCCAGCCCAATCCAAGAGCCCAGCGAGCAGGGAGCCCTTCAGCAGGAGGTTGCACACTGCCCGCGCCTGCGCCCTGACGCAAAGTCGGCCAGGAACTGCTTCCCGCGCCCCTCACTGCCTACAAAAAAAAACACATGGCTCAAATCAAGCCGAAGGCTCCCATCGGGTGTTAGAAATCCCTGGCTCCTGTGTTGCTGGTCTGAATTTGAACTCTGGGCACTCTTTGGTGGGCATCATTTGAACCATTTTGGAGGGAGTTCCAAGCAATGGAATTCATAGCCATTCGTGGCGCAGTGGCTGCGCACAAAAAACAAAACACGGCTCTGCAATCGCGCGCCGGTAGTAGTCGAGCAGGCGGAAGCGTCTCCGCCAGGCGTAGACAAAGTACTCCGCCTCGACAGAGGGTTCCGCGAAAACTTAGCACAAACCATATGAAACTCAGATGGGTGTGTCATCTTTGAGGGAAGCCCTTCTTCGTGGTTTCAAAGGAAAACCAACCGGAGTCATAATCAAAGGTCTACCCAAAACTTCAACATTGTGGCACAAATCCACACCTATTTACGGCTGGATGGAATTCTCTAACCTTCATCTACTCAGGTAGTTTGGATCAAACGATGCCAAAAGCTGACTGCCAATACTTGAAGTTGGCAACAGTTGACGACTGTTGACGCCGGCTTCACAACGCCACCCGGAGAACCCCTGTGTCCCAAAAAGCTGATGGTTAAAACTGCCCGAAGGAAAATGTGCGTGTACTTGGATGGTCGGCCAAGTTGGTAAGTGGTCAGCCACCTGGCTTATACCCCACTAATGACAGGGTTAACTCTCCTTCAAGTGGGTTATGACCCAGAATACCAACAACTCGCTAAGTTCGCCGAACACCCAAGTAGGGTCCCCTGTGTCTGCCCTCTAAGCAGCTGACAATGTCAGAGGCTGGTCGTTTGCGCCTATGTGTCGGCGGAGCCCTTAGGTGCCACGCACGCGGATTCCCAAGCACAAGCTGCTGGCCGTGAACCGGGGCATCCGAAAGGGCTTCGCTTTTGGGCCACTCCCTGGCCCAAGAGCGCTGCAAAGAGCGAAACGTCACTTCTGAAAATAACAAGCTGCAAAGTGTTCAGCAGTTCAAGACAAATGGAGGAGCCCCTGGGCTGTGGGCTAGCCTGGAATCGCGTGGCAAACAGCAAAGCTGGATCGAGCAGATGTGATTGCAGCCGATTGCAGCAGCCAAGCTCTTTTTGGGGACTGCTTTCCTGCTCACTGGATCAAGAACTCACAGTCAGAGGTGGGCAGAAGAAAGTTGACATCGAAACCCCAAACACCTCTCTTTGGCCTCTCAAAATCAGGACCCCCTCCCACCCCTCAATTTCCCTTTTCAAGCCTTCCGGCTTGTCTTAAAATCAGGGAGCCCCACACCCCCGGGGTCAGCACTCAAAAGCCAGCCCCCCCATGCATGACCAAGCCCCCAGCAGCTCCACCGAGTCGATTCCAAGCTTGGATGAGACGCGGATGAACTGAACCACCTGTGGCCCAAACCCAACTGCACCCCCCCGAATTTGGTTGCCGTCCTTGCGGTTTCGCGAAAAAGACAATCAACAATCGATGGCTACATGGCTGGCTTCTTTGCGTTTCTGTGCAGCTAAGGCAACCATCAGACGTCAGAAGTCTCCTGTCCCAAAACAAAAACAAATAAAATCAAGGCACCCACCTGAAGACGTGGCACAAGGGCACAAGCGAATGCCTCTCAGCCTCTTGTCTCCTTCTGTCTCCGTTTCTCAGACTGTCTGTGCATTCTGGAGAGCCAGTTCAGGGACCAATCTCCTTTTCCCTGGGTCAAAATCAGTTGAACGTGTTTGAACTTTGAACATGACCCCAAAGGAGATGCGTTGCTCAAAGGGGCCCTTTTTCCCCTTTCAAAAAGGCGAAAAGCACAAGGGTTCTTAAAAAAACAGGGCCACTTGTTTGACAAGCCCCCATATGGGTCTGTGTCACAATAGGGGACCCATGGGATCCCAAAAATGGATTTCGGGTGTTCCGTTTGGTTTTTCAGACAGCACATCCCCCTCTTTTGCCACATGGGTGCTTTTGATTTTGTGTGGGTACCCCTTTTTTCGGTGGTTTTGCAGGGAAACCGAAGCACCCTAGCCAAATCTTTGCGGGACTCCCCTGAAATATATATATATATACAAATATTACCAATACCTTCCATCTGCTTAAGTCCCTAGAAAAAAAATACTTTCAGTAGCGATAGATTCCCTTTAACACCAACAGGATATATATATATATACATAGATATATTATAACCTTAAGCAAATGGAAGATAATATGTATACAAGGACCGCTGCCTGACTTCGAACTTTCAGCCCCCGACTCTCGACAACCGCTGCAAGAGCTTGGTGACGGTGTGCGTGGAACCTGAGACCCCGGTCGCGACGGGCATGGAAACTCAAAATCGGGGACCCAACCGGTGTCCATGTTGCCCCCCAGCCTGAGCAAACACTGGGCCAAACTTTTGGGGTATGACTCACCCTTTGGGGGCATTTACATCGTGACCCATGTTTCCTTCCGACCAAGTTTGAGGGCGCTCCCTGCTACGTGGTTGTTTGGTCCGGTCTCCAAACTGGGGGTCTGCAAGCGTTGTTGCTGCTTTTGTTTTGGCTTGGATCTGAACCAGCCAAAAGTGGGCGCCTAAGGGCCATGGAGCCGTTTGGTTCTACCAGGTTCCATGGCTAGAAAGATTTATGTAGGCCTCTGTGAAACCAGGTAAAACCTATGCTATGGGTTACCAAATATAGGTGCTGGGCGCACATTCTGCGGTCCGCGCCCTCCAGTCGCTCGTAGAGGATCTTGTGCAGCCAAAACCTGCCACCCTCCCCGTGAGTTCGGAAACCACGGACTCTGAAAAGGATGGATGCGAAGAATGTGCAGTCAACCCTTTTGATGTCACCAGTCTAGGCAAAAATCTAGTGGGCCGTTGTGAATGGAGCCTCAATGTGTCCCGCTTGCATACTGCATGCCCCTTATGTATAGGCACGATGGGCAAAGCTGAGACTCACAGTACTGCCTAAAAAAACAAAACATGTAAGGAGTATGCAGCATGCAAGTGGGACAAACTAAGGGTCGATTCACAAGGGATTCGGTTTTGCCTGGACCAGGGCCTTTTTCTGGATCCTCCTTCCCAGCAGTGAGACCAGTGATTGAGGCTTGGACTCTATGCTGCGGACAATGTAGGCCAACTCGGAGGGCAATGCAAACAGAAGGCAATTCCACCACACCAAAACATTGGACACTGGCGTTGTCTAAAACATCTCAAACTTAGGGAACATCTCAAACTGATGGTGGCTGTCCTTTTGGTTTTCCTGTAAACAATCCCAAAACGAACCGGTTCCATCTAAACAAGCCACGCCCACATCCGTCAAAACGGAGTCAACAACAAAGTCGCTTTCGGATTCAAGCCGCATCAAACTGCAAGCCGATAAGAGTGACATCCACTGCGAGAAACAAATCCGTCAGCCAGAGAAGAAAAGAAAATGGCTGAATAGGCTAGTTCTGAGCGCTTGACAGTGGCGTAGACCGCAGCAACGACTGGGGTAATGATGATGCGCAAGAACCTTGTGTAGCGACTTGCTTGCAAAACACCATCAGCTTCTCTGTAATTTGGTGGTGGGATATTAATTTTCCATACCTGGATCCTCCAAGGTGTGTTTTTTTTGTGCTCTTTCAAGAAAAAGTGCTTTTTGGCTGAAAAAACGATTTTGCTTGATGCGGGCTTTTCCCAGTGATGCATGCTTTTCTTGCTTGGGCTTGTGCTGAAAAAGCGCTTTTCCTCGGTCAAAAAGCGCTTTTACCCGGCCAAAACGCGCTTTTTCTGACACGCTTCGCGGCAATCTTGAAAAAGAGCAGTTGTTGGGTCAAAAAGCGCTTTTTGAACGAAACAGCGGAAATTATTGCTTTTTCGCCAAACGGCGGAAATTTTGCACACCCGGAGTGCCCAGGTATACCCTTTGCTAGAACCAGGGGGTCAAACCACCAAGTAAGGGCGACAGGATGGCAATACAAACCCCTGCAATGGAAGACCGCCCCACACAAGGAATGGTAGACCTCATCTGCGCTGTCAGGGTTAGATACAGCTGGGGGAAAGCTGCCGTGTGAGCTCCAGAAGGGGGAACCACCAAAGGCGTGCCCTAACCAAACAGGTTCACCCACCATGGCAATGAACTTTACTGATTCGGAACCGCCTCGAAAGTGGACAGTCCGTGACAGTCTCCATGATGTGGGCGTGTCCTTTCTAAGGTTGGACCCTCCGAAATGGTGCTTGTCCTTTCGGTTTCCCTTTAAAAGCACCAAAACAAGGTACCCAACACCCCCCGACAAAACAAGCCACCCTCCACCAATACGTCCCACCCTCAGGCTGCCCACCTCGCTTCTCGCTCCGAGCGCCGGACTCCTCGAAGGTCGCTGCCTATCGGAACGGATAGCAACCAATCGGCCAAGAGAAGCTCAATCCCAGTAAAGCGGCGTGGCTCAAAAACCGGTGCCGTTTTAATGGCACCATGGAAAATGGAAGCAAAGACTAACCTGCGTAATCCTCGCTGTTCAATGTTAAGCCACATTGGCCCTAGAGTTCAACCCTCATTCAATTAATGGCAAGGACCCAATTTGGATGATGACAACCTTAAGTAAACAATGGTTGTTTCAACCAAGGGTAATTCAATCAAGTGGAACCCTCCCAAACCATGCCCAAGGGTTGGAGAAAAGGGGGTATATCTAAAGATCCTAAAAAAAAAAAAAGGAAAAAAAAAGGTCAGGTGGTATCGGGACCCAAATTTCCATGGAACCGGTGGACCCAAATCTCTGGAACAGCCCATGCCTATCGACCCCATAGCTTTCAGCTGTTGGGGAATAATATCAAGAGGATCTGTCGATTTTGAGTTGGTAACCCTGCTATTCTTAAGGATCGAAACCATGTCGCGTCCTTTGGAAGATCTAAAATTGGTGTTATACACTGTTATAAATATGTTGTTTTGCGTCAAAAAAACATTTCACAAAGATGGTTGGATATGTTTTCGCCAACCACCGACCTGCTTGAGGGGGCCCTTTGGTAGTTGACCCTGTCTGTTTATCCACCAGCCCGAACCTCTGTATATCCACATGAACAAAAGACGACGCATTGCCTACTGCGGCCTGCCTTCAGAAAGGAGGCAAAAAGGAGGATCCAGCTGTCCTGCACGATCAAGGCTTGTCTCCTTACTTGGAAACAACAAGGGGAAGCCAAAAACAGAACCTACAACTTGTGCATTTCCGCTACGTTGCAAAGTCCGCCCAACATTTCTGTGGAGTCTTTCTTTGCGCGGCCGAAATGCTCCTGATCTGTAACCCTGCGGCACGCCGCACATGCCCTTCGATGCAGAGCTGCGAGGGCGTGTGGCGTGCAAAATGGGTGTGTTTTGTTTTGAGGGTACCTCTTTCTTCTGTGATTTTAAAGGAAAACCAACAGGTAAACCACCTTTTTAGGTGGTCCAGCCTTAAAACAAGACACCCAAATGTTCCTTGCTTCTGCCCCCGCCCAGTCCGTATTGGTCAGGACACTGCGGATCCAGGTGTCCATGAAAAACCTGATGCCCCGTCCACACGCGAGGTTTGGCCGAAATCTCCACGAGTTTGCGGTCCAACGGATTGAATGTCCCACAAAACGCAGGGGAAACGCAGGGGAGTCTCTAGTTGTCCCATGTCCCAAAACCAGCGCACCTGTCATAGGCCCTCTTGAGGTGGTGCACGCCAGGCCTCCAGTAGGAGTCCTCCCAGTCACAGTACTGCGCCAGCTCGTTCTGAGCGCGCAAGCGCTTTCAATGGGCTCTGGTGATCAGAATCAGGAAATGCTCCAGGGATTCATTTCTTGACTGCCCCCCAAATTGACTGTATCCCAGGGGTTCCCCTCCCTGGCTTTCAGTCTACCCCCCAAGCAGATTCCTCTGCACCTGGGTGCTATAGTGCTGCTATAGCTATCTTGTCTGGGTGTTGATCTGCATTCTGCAACCGGCCGCGCACGAGCCGCACTCTTCGTGCTCCAAATGAGCCAGCTTCATGTGGTATCAAGATTGCCCACCCAAATAACCTCAAACTCGGGGACCCTTTTTTGGACTATGATTTTGCAACCAAAAGGACTCCAGCCACAAATAAATTGGTCCCCAAAACTCCGCACCGACTTGGCGGAATCCCCGCCGTCGAGTTGAATCGGCCCCTGGGGAACCTCCTTTGGGTGGGAAACCACGGCCTTAAAGTAGAAGAAGACGTTGGCATCGAAGCGAGCTGTCCAGTACCTCTCGAAGCTCGGCTTCTCTCGCTCGGGTTCTCTCGGAGGGAAAACCCCGTCAAATACCTGCTCCAAATCGGGGAAACCCCCTGCAGCTTCCCTTGGTCCCCAAAGATTCTAGTAGGGGAACCCTCCCAACCAAAAAAAGTTCTCCAAATTTGGGGAACCCCCTATGTCTGGCTTCCCTTGGTCCCCAACGCTCCAAGACAAGACTTCAAGTGCGATCCTTCGTTGTCCTTCCCTGGCACCAAAACCCACCTGCGCCAACGGGTCGGTCCCCGCCTGACCCTCGCCAGGCCAGGGCAATAGCTCGCCCCGCTGAAGTACTCCGGGCTGATGCCTGCCCCGGGTCCCCCCAAAGTTCGATCAGACGTCGGCTGAAAGGCTCGGAAGGGGCAGCCCTCTGGATCTTTCCCCAGGTTTTGGACTGGTGTCATCAAGCAGTCATCGTTGGCACACTTCAGGAGAGTTCGACCTGCATTGTTTTTAAAACCAAGCTCGATATATGGGACTGTCTAGGGGGAGCTTCCCAGTCTGGGGGCCCGGTTGTGTGTCCTCCTGAAGCAATGGTTTCGGGCGCCCCTTTTTTTGGGTGGTAAAAGCGAACAGGTCAAGCGGAGGCCACTAGACAAGCCCGATCCGCGGAAGCTCCGAACAAGAAATCACAAGTGTCTTTTGGTGTTGGGAATCTGCTTGCTTGAGTTTAAAGAAAAAACAAAACAAAGATGTAACCGCTCATTTTTTTTGCAAAATGATATGTTCCTTCCGATTCGCGGCTTTGTTGAAGCCGATTCCATGCATCTTACAACCCAAATGAGTCATGGAACTTCGCCTGTCATTTCAGCCGGCAGCAAAGTAACTTGCAAGTATGCACGTTGCTGCATGCCGTCACAAATCATACCTACATTCCTTCGTTCAAATTTCCTTTTAACCAGCCTGAAAGGGCTACCCACAACACACAACCCCTGTCCTGCGCTACTGAAGTAGAAGAACATGCCGGCAGCGACTAGAATCAGGTCGAGCAAAATGGGGCCTCAGATGCGCTCCACCAATTCCAACAGCCTGCCTACGTGGGCACAACCCGCCGAGATGGCATCTTTCGCATCAGGCGTCTCAGCACATTCAGGCCCAAGCTGATGATCTTCACTTCCGGCATCACCTCAGAATACAGTCTAAGCTCGCCTCTCTCAGTGCTCACTTTGGCCTTGGCAAACAACTGCGAGATGTTTTGCTCGGATTGGTAAACCAAGGACGCCCCTCCAATCGAAGCTTGCGCTTTGACCAGCGGAAGGTAAGCGCAGGGCCCCATCCTCGTTCTCCTTGACGATATCTTCCAAGGAGTGCTGCTCGTTCTGAGCGCGCAGGCTGGTTCTGAGAGTCTCTCTTCGGGGCCGACGCCTCAAACACAGTGTTTGAACTCAAATAGGTTGGGTGTTTGGGCAAGAAAGCAGGTGGCCTGCTTTCTTTCGGTGTTTTTGGCTTCCCATACAAATCCGGAGAACTGGGTACTTTTCATTATTACCTTTCCCCAAAGAGCCTGCACCCGTCGGCCCGCCTTGGTGTCAGGATGGTGCAGGAGGGTGGTGCAGAACTTGCACATCACCTTCTTGCAGTCCACCTAAAAACCCAGCGACACCGAGGCGGGACCCGATCGATCGGGGGCGTTGGGAAGGTGAGGAGATGAAATCGGTGCCGTCGCGGTTTTCGGGGAGGCGTGAACAATGATTAGGGCCATCAAAAGGGTGGCTTTCCTTTTGGTTTCCCTTTGAATCAGTCTGAAATGGGTACCCTGAAACAAATTAATACCCAAATGGTGGACTGGATATGTTCACCAACCAAAATTACACCAGCTTAGACCGCAAAGAGCGAAACACGTGCTAACGATTGCACTGTGGCACCTGCACAAGAATCCCCAAATTGCATGCCACCTAGCACCCTGCCGTCAATCTCGAAAAAAACACACCTGGCCGCCACCGGGCCCCCCAAAACAGCACCTGCAACAGCCGTCAATCTCGCAAAAACGCCACGCCCGTCACCACCCCCCGCGTCATCACCCAGAACAGCACTCCCAGAGCACACGGCCGTCAATCTCGCAAACATGCACCCGCACCATCACCAGCACCTCAAAGAGCACCCCAAACACCATCCCAAAGCAGCACCTTCGCAAAACACCCCATGCTGCATGCCTAGCACCCTACCGCCAATCTTGCAAAAGTGCGCCGGCACTGTCACCTGCACACCCCAAAGCAGCACCTGCGCCAGCACCCAAACTGCATACCCTAGCACCCCCAACATCAAGCGGCTCAAACAGCACCTACACCAGCACCCCAAACTGCATGCAAACTGCATGCCCCCTAGCACCCAGCCGGCAATCTCTCAAACCACTTCCCCCCTATAGCTTTCAACTATCTGCGGAACAAAGAGGATACAAGGTTGCCTTGATGACCTGACACTGTTCGCTAAACTGAGAATGCCACACAGTAGACCTCAGCTGTCACCTTGCAGTTGCCGCACTTTGCCTGGGCCGATGGGGTCCAAACTCCTTGAGATTCTCAGAATCCGTCACCATCCCTTACCTCAGGAAAAAATATCCCGACCTGAATTCCCGCAGGGGTCCATGTGGGTGTGGGTCAAACTCCGACACCCTTTTCTTGGCAACTCCCCTTCTGTTTGGTCTATTTCAAAAAGGGAACGGGTGGGTGGGGGTGCCCGGTTTTTGACCCACAATGTGGTGAAATGCCTTGTTACACATATGGCCATGGGTCAAAATCCCGTACCCCCAGTGAACATCCCAATCCCCGCTAAAATAAAGCCTAAAATGGGTGGCGCACCCACCCCAAAATGGGATTCCATTGGTTTGGACCCACAGCCAAATACCTTGTTACACGAATTTTGAATCCATCTCTCCGCGTCTTTCGTTTGTTTTTGCCGGCCGAGGCCGCGGCATCTTTGGCCCTCACCGCCAGATTCCATGGAAGCCACCTGCGGCCGGCGGCTTTTGCAGCCGCTCGCTCAGATTTCGCCATGGGCTCGGTCCAGGTCGTGGCCAATGCGGATTGTTGTGGCTCAAAACCAATGGGATCCCATTTTGGAGGATTGGTGCACCACCCATTTTAGGCTTTGTTTTAGTGGGGATTGGGATGTTCACTGGGGTACGGGCTTCTGACCCATGGCCATATGAATGCCAGTTGGGAAACCCTTTGGTGGGCATGATTGACATAGGGTCTTGTGTTCGTCAACCAATTTTGAGGGTGTTCCGCATGAAATGCGTAACCATATTGCCGCCTGTCTGGATTGTGCAAGTGATGCAAATCAAGCAAGCCCTCCTGTCACAACTGCTTCTCTCTCTCTCTCTCTAAAACAATGAGAGAGAGAGAGAGAGAGAGAGAGAGAGAGAGAGAGCTGGGGCAAGGACGACGCAATCTGCTTGTAGGCGGCTTCCACAATGCCCGGCGTCTTTTTCTCCTGGCCGGACAAGAATGAAGGATCAACTGAGGTGCTGCGCCCCTTAAAAGATAGATGTTGGTCGTTGGTGCTTCTTGTGTCGCGTTCCCTCGCGACTCGCGAGCTCTCCCTTCCAAACCCACCGCCTTTTGAAACACCCAAGCTCTCCGAACACGGCTGTGAGAAGGAGTGACCCAACGGCCCTCCTTGGAGCTCATCCGAAAGGCCTCACACGGCTTCGAGAGAAACAGTCCATTGGACCCAAAGAGAACTGATCATAGGTGGTCCTTTTAGGCTGGACATAGATGGGTTTCCCTGGTAGATGAGCAAAAACCACCAGGTAAACCAGGAATCGCCATCGATATTTGTTTTTCAAGCAAAGCAACCAAAAAGGACACCTATGGAACGCGAGTATGGAACGGATCTGCGAGGAAAGCTTAAGGGTAATCTAGGTCGGGAGAGTGTGTAGCCTTTGACAGAACAACATTCTGGGATGTGGTGGCACAAATCCGAGGATTGGCTCTTACTGGGCGCTTTTGGTTGCCCACTTTGAAAGCCACAAACGGCCCCCAAAACACACATTTTCTTGGGCAGCCCTCATGTCATGTATCCCAAAACCCGTGGAATTCTAAAATCCAAGATGGCACAGACTTATGCAGACCACGCAAGCTACAATGAACCACAAAAGCCTAGGCTGGCCAACAAAAATTTGCCTACAAGGAGAACACCCTCAATGGTTGTTGCGGCACTCCAAGCGTGCATTTCGGATGTACTGTTCCAAGCATGCAAAACCTGGCATGGCAGAATTCGCGGACGGTGACCCCTCTGCGGAAAGTTTACCTGTTTGGGCATGTCCAACTCGGCAAATCCAAGCTGCTTCAACCAAAAAGTTAAAGTCCAAAGATCCGTTACCAAATAGCCATAACTTGCTGGTTCTCAGCTCTATGAACCATCCCTGGGGTTCATTCCTAACACCCTGGCTCATTCCCTGCTGAGCAGAAGCAAAATACAGAATTCGGACGCCCCACCGAATTCGCGCCTCTGCTCAGGCCGCTCCTGTCTACCTCTACCAAGCCAAGCTGCGGAGGTCCGGGTGCAGAGCGAGTCACGGGTTTCAACAGACCCTGTAACTGGGCGTTCTCAAATTCTTTGGCTTACCCCCTATTTAGATGGTTTTAGGGGACACCAAAAAGGGAACCAACCACCTGGGAAGGTCCGTGATTTCGACAAACACCCGCAACACTGCAACAAATCATTTCCACCTTGGACCCTAGGAGAAATGGAGAAGGTTCACACACCGAAAGAGCCACGGCAACTTTGAGGCTTTTCCTTCTGCACATCCTCTACCCGCACGGATGCCAGGTTTCCCCTGGGGAGCAGGGAGTACGTGATGTGCAGCTCATGAAACCAGAGGTCCCCCGTGAAGAAGGCAGCGTCGCTGAAGGTCCCGGGGTTCGGATGGCGATCCTTCTGCACCGGGGACCGAATGTCCAGCGCCAGGGTGCCTTGAATCGCCTTCATCAGCTCGGAGGTTGACTGGAAGGGCGGCAACTGCCTGAGATCTCGCAAACTCACCCATGGCCGTGGGATTTGTTTCTTGGATCTGGCATAAATCCCGAGAAAAGCGCAAACCTTGCGCACGGCTGATGCGCCCTAAATCCCTAAAAGTCTTAAAGTCTAAGTCTACGGGGTCGAAGCACATGGCACAGCCTCCTCATGGAGTTTTCAACCTCTTTGCCCACATACGTCTATAAGTCTAAGGGCACGGTGTGGGTCAACATCGGGAACCCCAAAAAATGGGTCGGTTGTCCATTTGGTTTGCCTGTAATCAGCATCCACTCCCCAGGTGGGCGATTTGCCCTGTTGAGCATGACATGGGTCGAAATTTGCTTCGCAGGACATGAATTGGATAAACACCTAAATCCCAAGTGGCGCGAAGTAGGTGTGGGTACCCAAAATGGAACCCTGGTAAATGGAAACAAGGACTAACATCTGCGGTCCGATTCCTGGTTCATTTTGACCCATACCGGTGGATTTCGTCCACATCCAAGCTGCGAGGGCTCGAGCTGCGACAGGAGCTCCTGCGCCACAGGGGACCACTGCACCTCCATCATGGGCTCCTCGTAGGACTTCTGGACCCACTGCGGCACCTGTAGCTCTCAGGTTCCAAGTACTCAAGAAAAAGCCACAGGCATTTCGATTTTCAGAGCCCCCAATTCTTTTTGGTTCCCTCCAACCCCAATTTGGAGACAAACCCATGCCTTCCCCCGCTCTTTTTTGGTCAAGGGCTGAAAGCTTTGATTGCGAGACCTTGGACACGTGGGGGGGGGGATCTGTTTGAGGGAACCCAAGTGTGGGGCAAGGCTGGCCCTTTGGTTTCGAAACGAAGAGGAAACCAGGGATTTCATAGGTGGCCTTTCGGAAAAATTGATGGGTTTTGGGAAGTGGAACCAACCCCATCTAAACTAGTCGAACCCCCCCATTGTCCAACCAAACTAACCGAAACAGGACCCCTATGCCACTGATGGGAACCGGACCGATGAACCCGATGCGCAGGCTCACCTGCGCATCGATGGCTTCGAAGCTGGGTAGGTACGGCTTGATGTCCAGGCAGGGCGTGCCATCGATCACGTCCAGCCCCCCTAGCACCAGCACCCCCTGGTCTGCCTTCACCTGGCGAGTCCAACGGCCTTCCATTTGGTTAAGGCCCCAGGAAAAAGTAAAAATATGTCCAGTAGTTTAATACCAACAAGGGGAAAACAACTAAATATTCTTAAGCAAATGGAGGCGGCAACACGTGCATTGACTCAGTGACCCGGCCGAAGATGCGGTCTGTAATTACATCAGGTAAAATGTCATGGGTTTTGAGAAACCGTCGCTTCAACTTTGCTTGCTCGTATATTCAAAGGGATCGGATCTGCTACATGTCATTTCTTTACCAGAGCCGCACCTTAGTACGGTCCGGAAAAAGCACTCGGGAATTGTGAGGCCTTAAGCTTAAATGGGATTTCGATTAGATGTCTGTTCATTATTTTGAAGTAGAACTTAACTAGTACGTCCCTTCCAAGCAGGATTTCAATTAGAAGTTAATTACAACGTTGATTGGTTTTTAGCTGCTGAATAGGAATGTCTTTCGAAATACGAGTTCACCTAGAGTTGAAGTTCATTAGGAATCTTATGTTGAAGTAGATTGTAAACAGGAGATCCTTCTAATTTTACATAGGAATTCTTTCCAAATTGGATGTTGATTGGAATTTAAATAGAGCTTCATGATTGTCATTATCATTTAACTAGAATCTAGTAAGGAAAGACAAGCTGGTTGTTTCTTCCAAGTGGGTGTGGGTCACAATTAAACCACTAGGGGACCACAGGTTTTAGTCCATGTTTCCATTTACCAGGGTTCATTTGGGTACCTATGATTTGACCCACACCCAAGTAATTAAATCGTAATTTTGATGATTGTTCAAACAGGAATTCCTGGCCAAGTATCTGGGAGTCAACTCTATGAGCTATCCTAGTTTCCTTGAAGAGGAACCACTGGGAATGAACCCCATAACCAAATCGAATGGGGTCTGCATTTTATACATGGGCGCTTGCTGTTGTTTCACTCCTTTTAGAGGCTTTCAAATTAGAAGAGACAACAAGCTTGTCTTTCCGCTTCAGATTCTATGTAAATCCCGATTAAAGTCCTACTTGGAAAGGACATCCTATTATAATCTAATTCAAAATCATATTGTAAATTGAAATATAATTCGGATATGACTTTAAACTCAAAGCGCTGCGATCTGAAACTAATAACTGAAATTGCATTGTCCGAATACCGTTCTATTGGTTTGCCTCTCCTTTTCGATGCAGGATTCCATCTAAATTCTGATAAAGCCTCTGTCTCAAAGGGTTGTGTTACAGGAAATTCTGCAGGAAAACAGCGTATTTGCAGAGTGTTGGTGCCATTTCCTGCAGACGTTCCGGTCACCAAACCCTTTCTGAGTGACTTAAAATATTTCACCAACCTGAAACTTGCGGTGCTTGGGGGGCTATTCCCCACATAACCCACCATTTGGGGTGAGTTCGGTCGTGTGAGGTCGTTCGACAATTCTTTCATTCGACCCCCTGGCAGTCGCATGACCTGCACCACCCGCGCCAAGGACAGGCCGATGGGGTTGGGCCGGTGGGGCGTGCGGCAGGCCAGCACCCCCACGCGCAACTCCGGGCACCGCGGAGGCGACACCTGGCACCGCTGGCACCAGGGGGGGGGGGAAGGAACTTCCGCGGCCTCCGGTTGGGGCTTCTCATGTGGCTGTGGGTCCAAAAAGGAGTCATTCGGTCGCCCCATGCGCTCCCGAGCATGTTCAAATGGCTGTGGTTGTCGAAAATAGGTGCCCATTTCGGGAAGGTAGATGGAAACATGGACGAAAACCTGCTGGTGGTTGAATTTTGACCCACACCCATATGGCCATGGCTCAAAATTCAGTACCCCCAGTGAACATCCCAATCCAACCACTAAAATACCGCCTAGAATGGGTTTTGACCATGGGTCACTTTTCCCATGTGGGACATATAAAATATCTGTTGTGGTTTTCCAACCAATGGTCATTTGAGTCACAATCAAAACCCGGCAGTAAAATGGTCGTAATCCCAGAACCATGCTTCAAGAATTAAGGCGGCCGCAACTATTTCTGGCGACTGCCCCAAACTAACCTTCATCTACCCGGGTTTTGATTGTGGCTCAGGTGGGTGGATGCAATATTCCATCAAGTTGTTTCCCATGCAGGAAAAATATAACATATGTTTAGTGGTGTTCGTTTTGACCATGGGTAAAGTGTTTCCCATGCGGGAAATATAAAATATGCTTCGTGGTTTTCCAACCATGGACATTTCGTGCAAAGGACCTGTTGATCAACTCCCAGTTGCCTCTCTACTTGCGAATGGAATCAAAGAGGATGTGTCCAGCATTTCAGCTTGCTCATTGGTGGGTTTGGATTGGTGGGCTTGTTGGTTTTTCCCTCTAAAGCCAGGGGTTCAAACACCCAAACAAAGCAACAGAACCACCAATCAAGGTTTACCTAAGTATTGGTTCACTTAGCTAGGAAAACCGTAGAAGATATTCTTCAGGAAATGGAAGGTTGGGTTGAAAGGGAAGCCAAAAGAAACCCTGCAACCATTTTGGGGACCGAATCCTATTTTGACAAACACTCAAATTACCCTTGCGGGATGCCTTTTGTGGGATTCCCATCCCTGAATCCATTTCGCACCAGCTGGCAAATGGTTTATGCCAGTTTGTTTGGAGGAGTGTCCCCACTGGTGCAGAACTGTGTCCATCCACAGTATGACACTTAGTCACTTAAGTTGCCCATTCGGTCCCTCCAACGACCCATTTTGGGGTTCTAGACCCTGGTTAGGGAAACCAAAAGGAGGGTTCTTGAACGGTTTGGTGGCTAAACTCCTTTGATATGGGCCTCCCATCCCCACTGCTTTGCTGAAGGGATTCACTTGGATGGCCTCACTCGATTCTCGATCCGCAGGGACCATCTTCAGTGGGAAATCCACCAGCCCTGTCCCCCCCCCCCCCGGCCCGGATGTCCCGCACGCCTTCATCACCAAGCCCTGCCACAGGGGCACGCGGCCCTGGCCCTGGCCCCGGCGCCTGCAGGGGGCTTACCAGCAAGCCTTGCGCTGCCAAATTCTTAGGCCGAGCCTCCCTATCACATCACTTGGTCAAAAGAAGCGAGGTCCCGCTGCAGAACGCGAGAAGGAATCCACCTGACCTGCGTTTCTCCTGTCACTTGGTCAAAAAAACCTATGTCTAGCTGCAGAACGTGAGAAGGAATACAGAGACGAACAAAATGGCCTGGCGCTCTTGGTCTCCCGCAGGGAGTTGGTGTTCTCGTGAAAGACGTAGAGCACCCAAACGTGGCTGAAGTCCTTCAGCCCCTGCAGGGCAGCCTCGGGGTTCAGGTCCTTCACACAGTGCAGCACCGCCAGCGAGTCCTGCGGCAATGATAGCTCAAAAAGCCAAAGGAGCTCAGGTGATATCCCCAACAGCACCACACCGGTAGGTAAAGGTTCTGTTGGGGGAAAAACATATTTTTGTAATAGTTCAACGTAGGGATCTGCAAGAACCTGAAACAACTGGATCCCTGGGTAAGGGCTTAAAGGACTACATCATGGGTCTTCGCTCGTTGGACAAACCAAATTGATCGGCTCGAAACGTACAGCCAGAACCAGGTGGCCAGACCCTCCTTTCCCATTCTGTTCCTATGAAGGAGCCAGACCTACGGATAGGCTTGGGGGTTCCCCTCAGCCACGGGGGAAATGGGAAATTGGTGGCTTCCGGAAGAGAATGGGGAGTTCACCCTGATTTCCGCCCAAGCATCTCGGGTCCGGTCCCAGTAGCAAACTCACAAGCTCCACCGTCCAAAAGGGACGGGGGGGGTGGGGGGGAGAGACATGTCCTTTTGTGTGACCCCCGTTTTGGGTTCCATGCCAATCACCACCAAATCATCTTCCAAGTAGTTTAAGCATCAATGAACTCAGGAAATAAGTTAAGCCGAAACCAACCAACTCTCTGAGATGGCTTCCACTACCCCAAACCATTACCCGCATGGGGGAAAACGGGGAATGCACCCCTGATATATAGTGGCTGCATATCCGCAGTTTGAGTGTAGTGGCCGCCTGCTCAGACTCATTGGTCCAAATGAAACAGCCATGGACCGCAAATAGTCCATCCAATTTACCAGGGCAACCCATGAATACCCACCAACTAAAAGGTACCGGGTATTTACCCACCCACAAGTCGAAGTGGTTTTTACCCTCGCCAACATGGTAAGAACACCCTCTCAAGAGCACCCGCTCAGCGCTGCACACACACACACACACACGCACGCACGCCAAATGGTAAGCGCAGCAGCTCAAGTGCACCCGCTCGGCACTGCACACACGCATGCCATATGATAAGAACACCCGCTGAAGTGCACCCGCTGGCCACTGCACACACACACACACACACACATGCCAAATGGTAAGAACAGTGCACCCGCTCAGCGCTGCACACATGCGTGCCGAATGGTAAGAACACGCGCTGAAGTACACCCGCTCGGCACTGCGCGCATGCATGCCAAATAATAAGCACACCTGCTGAAGTGCACCCTCTCGGCACTGCACACACGCATGCCATATAGTAAGAACAGCCGCTGAAGTGCACCGGCTCAGCGATGCACACATGCGTGCCGAATGGTAAGAACACCCGCTGAGGTGCACCCGCTCAGCACTGCACACACGCATGCCAAATTGTAAGAACACCCGCTCAAGCGCACCCGCTCAAGCGAAACAACAAACAACCCAGCCCACGAAGGCGGCGGAATTCAAGTTCCACTGGGATAGGACATGTCTCCAGCCGGTGCCCCGGCTTCTTGCAGCCCAGACATCGTCTCACTGCCATGTGTCCTGACTAGAACAAAAAATGCGCGGCTTTAAATTGAAATGAGTTAGTTACCGGGATGTTCAAAGACCCACAAAGATGCACGTTTGTCAAACTGCCTGAGAATTCAAGCACAAAAACGGAAGACATGCAAAAAAACACGCGGGTGGGTATGTTCCCGGCGCGAACTAAAAGGCCAACTAACCAAGAAGGAAAGTCGTCTTTCTACAGGGCTCTGTACACCAAACCCATGTTAGCTGGTGGGGCGCCTCTTTGTGCATGTCGAAGCCCACGGCCCACCCTTCGCCTGCACCAGGTTGCTCTGCCGCGGCGCCCCGCAGCGCTGCCGGTAGCAGGACCGGAAGGTCCCGATGGCGTTGAAGTTGAAGCTCTCCTCCAAAGCTAGGGCCCTTGGGATCCGTGCGCTTGGCGGGGAATGAGTTGGATGGAATGACCCCCGGAAAAAAGCCATCCAACTGGTGGTGTCCTTTATTCGGGAATTTCCGGGTTCGCTCCCTCGTTCCCGACCTATCGCACCAGTAAGTAAAGCGGTTGCATGTTTCGGGGCTTCTCAAAAGTGTTGGAACCGTTTCCCTCCGCCAATCTTGCGGATGGTTATCATAGGCTCGCGATACATTAACATTTGGAGGGGTTCTCAAATTCTGTTTGGGGTGGTCTTCAAACCACAATTTAGCGGGAAATGCTACAATGTTGAGGATGTCACTTCAATGAACTCAGCCCTAGGAAGACCAAACACACTTTTCAACATAGACCAAAACTGGAGGCGCGCTTGCAGGGATGGTTTGCTTGGGGAGTGGCAGGGGCAGTTTCACCAAAACTGGGTTGATCCACTTGTTGTACCCCTGCCCAAAAAGACCTACCTGCTCTCTCAAGGAAACTGGGGTGGTCGTGTGTGGCAAAAGCTTACTCCCCTGCCAATTAACATGGGCCGCAAAAGCGGAAGGCTGGTCTAAAATCAGAGCTTTCTCTGCTTCCATGTTCATCCGAGCGGCCAAGCCAACGGGGGTGTGCATTTCCACGTAGCGGTATCACTTTCTCGGATCAGCCCATGGGCCAACCCGTTCAACCAAAAAGCAAAGGTCACACTTCTTCTGAGTCTTTAAGAGCAACCAATGACGGGCAGTCTACCAAAGCGGTTGAGAAAATCAACCATCCCCACTATCGCGACTGAGCGGATTCCCTTCAACACACCACAGAACATGGAAGCCCTTTCACCCAAATGAGTCACAAATCCGGGCCATCTATGGAAAGCGCGGATATCCTCACCTTCTGGCAGTGATTGCCTGCACCTTCACCTAGCCGGGCTTTGCACTGTGGCTCGGCCCAGTTTTCCCTGCAACCCTTGAAAAAAGAGGTCCGCCCTGATCTTCATCTTGAAAAAGTCGAAATCTCTTGCACGAACGCCTGTCAAATAAGCGGGGGTGACAGCCAATCGATCAACTAAAGTCCGCCGACATTGTTCGGCGTGTCGGATACCTAAGAGAGGATAGAGGATAACCCCCCCCCTTAATCCGCCCCCCGAAACACGTCAATTACGCAGCCCCCCCCCCCCCTCCCCCTCCGACAGCGCGGCAATTTGATGATGTTCCACGAAACGCCGGTGTCGCAAAACAGGGGTCCCAGGCTCGATTCCCCCTGCCGGCTTTTTTGCTGATTGCGAAAACGCAGGAAAACGCGTTTTTGCGGGAAATACTGGGGAGCAAACATACATACATACATACATACATACATACATTACATTACATTACATTACATTACATTACATTACATTACATTACATTACATTACATTACATTACATTACATTACATTACATTACATGCATACATACATTACATTACATACATACGTTACATAACATAACATAACATAACATTACATTACATGCATACATACATTACAATACATTACATTACATTACATTACATTACATTACATTACATTACATTACATTACATTACATTACATACATACATACGTTGCATTATATTAATTACAGCACATTACATTACGTTACATTACATACATACATTGTATTACATTACATTACATTACATTACATTACATTACATATACATACATACATACATACATACATACATACATACATACATACATACATACATACATACATACATACATACATACATACATACATACATACATACATACATACATACATACATACATACATACATACATACCATACATACATACATACATACATACATACATACATACATACATACATACATACATACATACATACATACATACATACATACATACATACCATACCATACATACATACATACATACATACATACATACATACATACATACATACATACATACATACATACATACATACATACATACATACATTACATACATACATACATACATACATACATACATACATACATACATACATACATACATACATACATACATACATACATACATACATACATACATACATACATACATACATACATACATACATACATACATACATACATACATACATACATACATACATACATACATACATACATACATACATACATACATACATACATACATACATACATACATACATACATACATACATACATACATACATACATACATACATACATACATACATACATACATACATACATACATACATACATACATACATACATACATACATACATACATACATACATACATACATACATACACATACATACATACATACATACCATACATTCATACATACATACATATACATACATATACATACATACATACATACATACATACATACATACATACATACATACATACATACATACATACATACATACATACATACATACATACATACATACATACATACATACATACATACATACATACATACATACATACATACATACATACATACATACATACATACATACATACATACATACATACATACATACATACATACATACATTACATACATACATTACATTACATTACATTACATTACATTACATTACATTACAATACATACATACATACATACATTACATTACATACATACATACATACATACATACATTACATACATACATACATACATTACATACATTACATACATACATACATACATACATACATACATACATACATACATACATACATACATACATACATACATACATACATACATACATACATACATACATACATACATACATACATACATACATACATACATACATACATACATACATACATACATACATACATACATTACATACATACATACATACATACATACATACATACATACATACATACATACATACATACATACATACATACATACATACATACATACATACATACATACATACATACATACATACATACATACATACATACATACATACATACATACATACATACATACATACATACATTACATTACATACATACATACATACATACATACATACATACATACATACATACATACATACATACATACATACATACATACATTACATTACATTACATTACATTACATTACATTACATTACATTACATTACATTACATTACATTACATTACATTACATTACATTACATTACATTACATTACATTACATTACATTACATTACATTACATTACATTACATTACATTACATTACATTACATTACATTACATTACATACATTACATTACATACATTACATACATACATACATACATACATACATACATACATACATACATACATACATACATACATTACATACATA
>CAUJNA010003691.1:120000-135000 GCA_963377175.1 Effrenium voratum | reverse complement strand
GATTGGGGAGAGAGAGGCTTGGCGGGATGGGGAGGATGGGGAGCAGAGGGAGGGAGAGAGGACGACAGAACACACAAGGGAGACAAGGGAGACAGGAAGAAGGAGAAAAGGGAGAGGACAATGTCGGCGGACTGAGCCGGAGGCTGTAAAGTACACAAAGGGAAATAGGCGATTCTCTGTTGCCAACGTGTTCTTAAAATCTCGAGAAAGTCGAAACTCTTTTGCCATCAGAACTCAAATCAAAAAAAAAAAAAAACGTCCAGTCCACGAAGTCTCTCAAGGAGCCGCTCGCGACGGATTTTTTTTCTTCCCCGCGCTCCTCCCTCTCGGCGTCACCGGTTTCGCCGGCCCTGCGCCGCAATTCCTGCTCTGCGCGGATGCGGCCCTGACACCGCGGATGGGCTTCTTCGCGACACCGAAGCGCGCGAACGACGAGTGTCGGTTGGATTGGATTGGCACCAATCCAAGCAGAGAAGAGATTCCCGTATCGGACTTTTTAAACACACCCTCACCCCCAAGAAAAACTCACCTTTGGAAGGGCCTCACCACGGGCGATGGGAACAGAACCCCTTTGCCCCATACCTCCAGATCCCCCTACGGATCGCAATTTTATCTGGGCTCGTGTGTTGTTTGATGCGGATGGTTCAATTGCAATGTCTCAGGCGCAAAGCGAAACCTGCGGAAGAGTGGTCCTCTTGTTTCCCTACATGCAAACAAAAGGAGTGGGTCAAGCAAAAAAAAACACTCAGTTGAGTCACAATCAAAACCTGGTAGCGAAGGACTTTGCAAAGCACCCATGGTTTTTTGAATCAATAGAGATCATTGAGTCGCATATCCGAGCCATGTAAGGAAAGGGCGGATATGCTCCCTTACCTTCATCCTGGGTTTGGATTGTGGCTCAGCGGCGTTGTGATGGATCAAAAAAGGACCCCTGGACTGTGGCCCACCTCACTTCCTGAGTGGACTTGCCGAAAAAACAGGCGTAAACTCAGGGGGTGAGCCAATTCCAACGCGCTCATCCCTCACTTCAAAGAAGATCGTCTGGCACCCAGCACCCGGGGTCCGGGACTCATCCTTGCTGTGGTTGGGCTGAACCTCGGACTAGAGTTTTGTTGCTGGTGCTCAATAGGGGATGTGGGAAGGAACCCAGCATTCCCCCAAAAAAAAAGGGAAACCACCAGTTGGATGGGAGCAAACCCATTCTTCCTCAAGCAAAGCAGTCGGACGGTTTCTTTCCTTGGGGTCATTCCATCCAACTCATTGCGCCACTCGCGACCCGCCAGCCCTGCCTTGCGCTCCTCGTCCCGCAGCCGCGCGGCGCGCTCCGCCGCGGCCTCCGCCTCGACCAGAAAAGGGCACTTCTTTCAACGGCCGTGGGCCAAAAATCCCCAAACTGGAGCCCGGGTAAATGGAAGCGTGGACGCAGGTCTGGCGGTTTAGTCTTGACCCGTACCCAAACAAGAACGACTCAACTCATTCGCCGTAGCGGTAGAAAGGCTTAGTCGCCGCAACGGTAGAAGGACTCATTCGCCGGAACTGCTTTCTACGCGGCCGAACTGCAAGTCCTACTCTAAACAACCGCCTCAACCAGAACTTGGCTGGAAACAAGACCCCCCGCCTCTTCCCCCCTCTCCGCTGCCCCTGACCCCCCCCCCCAAGAAAAAGAAGAACAGAAAGGAGTTGATGTGCCACCGAAGATGTGCACTCTAAGCCCTCCCCGTTGAAACGCCGCAAGCGCCTCCTGGCGCTTGCGCCTCTCCAGCACGAGCGCCGCCAGCGCCGCCGCCAGCGCCGCCAGCGGCACCGCCAGCGCCGCCCCCAGCCGCGCACTCGACGCGGACATCACAACGAAGGCGCCCTGCGCATTGGCTGCAAAGGTGGAGGTTAGACCTGCTTCACACACTTACGTGTATCTAGTGTAACATACGTTAATGCAAATGCAATGCAATGTAACGCAATGTACATGTAACGTTTATTTTAGCGCAAGTGTCATGTAATGTAGCGTACATGTACATGTAAGTGTACATGTAATGTAATGTAAATTGAAATGTACCAGTAAATGTAATGTGATGTAATGCAATGAATGCGATGCAAATGCTATGTAATGGCATCCAAATGTTTCCAGACTATCCCCAAGACTGGCAGCACCTCCGAGGATAGGCACACCCATGTAAAATTTGGTGGACATCACAAAAATAAGAAACGGATTCCTGCAACCACCAACAAACTGGTGAGGGCGTTCCTCATTAAGACTTATTGCTAGCAGGGCAGCTGATCGGAGTTGAAGGCAAGCAGTTCGGGGGATTAGTGCCAGGCTGGAATGCTCATTTGAAAGCTTTCCCAAAAAGCGGAAAGGTGTCCTAGTTGCTCAAGGCTGGCTCACAAAGACATGATGTTCAGGGTCAAGTTTGAGCAAAGCAGCGCGGCCTGATTTTGGCGTTGCAAAAGCGCCAACAAAGCCTGCATGCTGGCATCTTGTGCCAATATCAAACTACCAAACGAACCGGTCCTTCCCTCATCAAATAAGGACAGGGAGACGGTAACATATAGGTAATATAGGACATGTTCTCTCAGGATTTCGGGCTGCGAATGCATGCGCTGCTCCCGCTTTCTCCGGCCGTCCTTGCGCCTCACCTTTGGTGAGATCCAAATTCTCTTCGAGCGCCACTTTTCTAAGCAGAGCGCTCCAGGATGCTGCGAACCTGACGTAGAACTGCAACCAAACCCAATGGAACTGCCCGCATTTTTGTTGGCTGGATCGCACAAAAAGGCCACTTCCTGAGCTCCTGGGAACTCCCGATCCCTCCCCAAATAAAACCAATAAGAAACCCAAAAGCTGCCAGAATTCGGGGGGGGTCGCTTCAACTCATGAGCTAAACTTTCACCGGACAAGTCACTGGAGTCACTGGAGACTAAGCGATGCACATCCAATTGGGCAGGCTCCTCCGTCTGGGCGCCAAACACCTAAGCCAAAGGCGCCATGAAGACTCCTTGTGGTGACTCCCTGGGTCAAAACTCCTCGCCAGAAATTGGCCACCCAAGCCAAGAACACCTACACCCGTCATCAGAGTCTCGGAAGGAAGACGCCATGGGGCAGCGGCATTGAGAGCGAACTCGGGCTCTGCGGTTTCTCTGGGCCTCGGCTTTGACCCCTGTCCTCTAAAGCCAAGCTCGGCTTCCCTCAGTTCCCGACATTCCCTAAGGGAGCGGGGGGGGTGCACTGGGCCTGGGGGGGGGGGGGGGCGGGGGGGACTGGAGGCGAAGTCTAGTCGGTACTTGAGATTTAACTTTTGAGGGACCCCACATGGTGTTTTGAGGCAGAAGCACAGGGTCCGCAAATCGTCCAGGTGCATGGAAACTCAACTCCAAATGGCCGGCTTCCTGGCTTCTTGGTTTGACTTGTGGTTCCAAACGAGGTGGGTGGCACTCCGCAAATCGTCCAGGTGGCATGGAAACTCAGATTTGGGTGCGCAAAACCAACTCCAAATGGCCGGCTTCCTGGCTTCTTGGTTTGACTTGTGGTTCCAAACGAGGTGGGTGTGTCATTTGTTGCGGCTACCCCCGTATTCCCTTTCTGGGAGTCGTTATGGACACCGAAGGCAACCCATTTTGAGACCTCCAGACCTACAGACCATTGGCCAGAAAGGGCTTTAGTCACTAGGTTAGTCAAAAATGGCGCTGGATATCCGAACCTATACCCACCTGAAAAGGGCACCAACTCAAAAATAAGCAAAACCACATCTGGGAGTTGATCCAAAAATTGTCAAACATGTCAAACATCGGCCCCTTCTGGAACTCAAGTGGACCAGTTTAGGCTGCCCATTGCCTGAATCGTCCTTGAACTTTGTGTTGGGGCCATTCACAATGGTCAACCCAAAAGTGAGTTGTGCCAAGGGAAGCACCCGGATCCTCTTTATCTCCTTGAAGAGTTGAAAGGGAAGCTTTGGAGTTCCAAGCCTGCGCACAACACGTACGGGAGACACCCTGCAATTGTTTACTATTCCAAAAGCGAATTTAAGAATCGGATCCCCAAGTAAAGGGACCTTGACCATCACTTTCGCTCCCCGAATCACTGAGCTCGCATCATAAAATCGGCAGAGAAAACTTGTGCGATTCATCAGGGAATATTTTGGAGTGAACCCCGGGGGTCCCCAAAAAAAAAGTCAAACCACCAGTGGGAGGGTTGGGGGGGTCAATAAGCCCAGATATCCTCTTAGAAGGAAACCACCTGTTGGATGAGCAGGCAATGAGGGAACAAACCCAGTCCTCTTAAAGGAAACCACACGTTGGACGCACCGATCGCACGAAAACGGACGTCGCGGAGCAAGCTTCTCGGGGACCCCTGCGCCGAGCTGGGCTCGGGGGCCGGCTCCTCCGCAGGCCTCGTGCTTCGGGTCTGCGTTGGTCCCTTGAGACCAACCCCGAGAAAGAAAGAGAAAAAAAAAAAGCAGGATCCCAAAAAAAGACACGCGAGTGGGTATGTTTCTTGTAAGTTGGCACCCTGCTTGGTTCAGGAAAACATCCTGACCCATCTTTGAATCGTGACGTGAGGTCCAAATCCGGATCTTGATGTAGTTTCCAGGCCCCATGATTTGAGCAGTGAAAGGTTTCAGGGAACACCGGTTGCGTCGAGAACTCCAACAGTCAACATCAAGCTTTGGTCAGCGTGATGTCCAGGGAAATGACTGTTCACCTATCTGGTCTGGGAGGCTGTGCCCCAATTATAACTCATACCACATTTGGGTGCGAACCTTGATAGGGAATTCTGTGGTGGACATCCTTATTCATGGCCATGTTCGAAGTGGTACCCTCTTGAAAATCATAGCCATGTTGTCGGTCGCATTTGAATTTGAGGTGGACATTTTGGATTCTCTGAAACCCCGAACCTTCTGGGTGAAAAGTGAGCCACTGGCATCCCCTCCCACTGACATAGCACCTGCGGGAGGGTACCTGGATAAACGTCCTCTGGTAGGGACCCCCGTCAGGGCCCATCTTAGTGGGAAGAGGAGCACCTCTTTGGGCGTACCACTTCCGGCGGGACCTTGTTGGGAGTTCCCTTTGAGACACACCTCCGGTTTCATCCGGGCCGACCACATCGGGTCGGACAAACCATCAGACGCTCCTGGACGCATGGGAAAAGAGGGGCCGAGTGGTGGGAAGAATGCATCCGGGCATGACAAATCTCTTTCGGGACCCCTTGGTGAACAAATGTTTCCCTTGTGGCTGTCAAGGGCGGATCCTTTGAAGGGTACTTTCGGGGGATCCTTTTGGAGTCCCAACCACGAGATCCTTTTTTTGGGGGATGTCCGCCCAGCGCACCCATTAAAAAAATAAAATAAACTCTTGGACAGGGCGCTGAGCAGGCTCAGGCTCCGGTGCGACAAGCTGTAGCCTCACGAACGAAGCTGGGCAAAAAAGAACCGCTGGAAAAAACGGCCAGCTGGGAGTCGCAACATTTGAAGGGGCGTCTTTGAAGGGGTAAACATTCAATGGGAGGTGTCCTTTTGCCTCCCTCCTTTTGGTCTCCTTTCTTCCCTACAGATACCAAAAGGGTGTCCATTTTCAGCCAAGGGGCGGCGGCAGTGGCTCGATGAGTCGCACCGAAGGTTGCGCCTCCGGCTCCTCATCAATCCTCAGCGTTCCCGCTGCTACTCCAAATACCTGCTTTGTTCTAGCTAGATTCCTTCAAAGAGAGGGTATTCGAGCTAGTTGTTCCAAGTTCTGGAATGATTGCACATTCACGAAAGGTTTTGAACATTGACAGCCCCAGTTCCTTTGCAAGAGTCCCCCAAATCTGACCCCAACGGAACCTTTCTGGGGGCCCCAAAACCGCCCAAGACTGTTTTCCTCTTAGCTTCCCTCGTACACCCACCTGAAAAGGCGACCAACTCAGAAAAAAAAAAAAAAAAAAAAAAAAAAAAAAAAAAAAAAAAAAAAACGAGCAGGAGCCCCTTCTAACGTCCGCGGAGCGTCACCGCGGACAGCGGGATGGAGCCCGGCTGCCAGAGCCTCGGGCCCGGCCGGTCGGAGAGCGGGGAGGCGCGTGTTTTGAACCCATCCACAGGGCGGGTACCAAAAAACAAAGAGGTGCCCAAAATGGGTTCATTTGGTCTGGTAAGTGGAAACCTGGGTACCAGAACCTGCGGTTTGCCCGCCCCTCCGGTCGTTTCATATTTTTTGAGCCACATTTACATGTACCCTCCCCATCAAAAAGGAATCTGGGGTGCTACCTTTTGAGGGGGTCTTTTTGCCACCTCCCCCTGAAGGAGTCCTTCACTTCCTCGGGGGTTTTTTCGATTTTCCAGAGGCGAAAAGGCCCCCCCGGCACATGTAAACAAAGCAGGTAGGACCAAAACCGATGGCAAAAGAGGCGGCCGGAGATGGACACTTTCCAAGTCAAGACGCCCCGGGAGTGCCAGGGTTCTCCAGGCGGATCCACCTCCCTGTTGGATGAGAAAGGGGAAACCAAAAAAAAAACAGGCCATCTTAAGATCCCGGAATTCGGGCATGTCTTTCTTTGAGGGCACCTCGGTCGCTGCCAAAGAACACCTCACCCCTTTTCTAGGAGCTATGTTGAGAGTTGCACTCGTTTTGGGACACAGGTCCTAGAAGGTCCAAGCAGCGGCTGGTCCTCTTCCATCCAATGGGGCGCCAGCTTTTCGCGATCCGCCACGGGCCTCAGGCAGAGAGCAGAGGCTGGTCTCTAAAAAAAGGGTTACCTGAAAGGAAACTACACGCGATTGTTTATAAGGGTCATTTCCTCATTCCCTGCTGAGCACCAGCAAGGTGTGTTGCTTGGTCTCCAGGGAAACCAAAGTTTGTTGGCTCAAACAAGACCCCGTGATCCAATCATGTCAAGTGGCCATGGGTCAAAAGCCCGTACCCCCAACAAACATCCCAATCCCCACTAAAATAGGCTCTAAAATGGGTGGTGCGCCCACCCCAAAATGGGATCCCAAAACCGTTTTGACAACCACAGCCAAGTGGATCCCAGTTACCGTGGCTTCGCTGATAAGCTGCTTCCGGGCGGCATCTCCATGAAGCGCATCCGGGCTTCGAAGACCAGGTCCATGCCACTGAACCGCTTCAGCTCCTCTCTGTGCGCCTCCGCGCGGACGTTGGCACAGGGGCTTTGGTGCGGTCGTCACGTGCCAACCCGGGCCAGCAAGACACATGTGGTGCGAAAATGTTGCCTTTTGGATGACGGATCAAAACGCCGTGGCCAGTTGATGTTGGCGGATGGGACGTCCAAAAAGCCGACTAACCAAAACAATGGGCCCCTGAATGGACACCTTCCCGTCGCAACCCCATCGAGTCGCCAGGCGACCTGTCCTTGATGTAGGCCTCTTCATGGGGCCGCAGCAGGATCTCCGGCATGGCCGAGGACCGGTGAGATTCCTGTTTCAAGTCCTTTGAGTGTTCATTGTAAACTGGATGCAAGTTTCAAAGCATTGTAAACTGGATGCGAGTTTCAAAACTGTTCTTTTTTGGTGGCTTGATCTGCTTTGTGGGGGATTGCAAGGTGATGAATGAACAATGTGGGCTATGTGCCTATGTGCATGTGCGCTCCTTTGCTTGAGTCGGTACAAAAAAAAGAGGCAGGGTTCGGCCCAATGCATCGTGCTAATACCGTCATCTCCGTTGCAAGGCAATTCTCTTGCAATGTAACTTCAATTTGTTAAAGAACCCCAAAACGAATGGAACATCACGAGGCACCCGGCACCACTGAACCACTCCCCCCCAATTCTTGCTTTTCATCTTCAAATCACTGCAACTCCACCCGGCGCCGCTTCAGCAGAGACTGCCCAGCCAGCAGCACGGGGGCCACGGGGGCCACGGAGGTCGGGCGGACCGGCTCCGGCGTCAGAACCTCTGCCCTGCGCTTTGGCAGGCTCGGCGTCACTCCCGGCGACAGCTGTGCTCGTGGGGTGCGCGTGCGCTGCACCGGAGTCGTCTGAATCGTCTGCGGCAACGGGGCTGCCCGGGCATCGGCCCGGGCACGGGGGCCCTTGGCCGGCGGTGCGGGCACCGGCGCAGATGCCAAGCGCTGCTTCTTCGCCTCGTTCTCGAGCGCGGGCGCCGCACGCCTCGGCGGAACCGCTACCTCGCGCACCGGCTTGCACGCGCGGGGCGGCTGCTGGCGCCGCGGCGGTAGCGGCTTGGGCTTCCGCTCAGCCTTGACTTTGGGCTGGGGGGGCGTTGGCTTGGGCGGGGCAGAGGAACTGATCGGCCTGGGCTGCGCATAATGAACGGCACTTGGAGTAAATTGCTCATGACAAGCGACAACCAATGCCGTCCAAGCATCGGAGGCAATTCATCCAAGCGGACTGTTGCCATGTTGACACAGCCATTTGGACGCCACATATCCTTGCTGCTTTGAGAGGCAATGCTTGTGTTTGTTGGGGCACCACCCACTAGCAACAACTTGACAGGCATGCTTTCAAAAACTTGGAATAGGTTGGGTGTGGTTTCGAACTGGTTTTGCTGTCACAAAACTACCAGCACTTCAAGGCAAGCCCAATGAATCTCCTCGCCTCCAGCCACACGTGCGGGCGAATTTGCCCGATCAGCTCCCCAAACCGAAGTTCTGAGGGGCTCCTGTCGGGTACAACTCACAAAAGCCTCTTGCGCGTTTCAAACGTTACGTTTGAAGTGTGTTTTGTTTTTTGTTTTTTCAGAAATAAGAAACAAGAAAAGACGAGATGATGACACCTATGCTGCTGCTGCTGCTGATGATGATGATGATGATCATGATGACAGGCATGATGACAGGCATGATGATGATGATGATGATGATGATGATGATGATGATGATGATGATGATGATGATGATGATGATGATGATGATGATGATGATGATGATGATGATGATGATGATGACAGGCATGATGATGACAGGCATGATGATAATCATTTTTTCTGCATCCCCGGCCCAGTTCGGGGGTCTGCATTGGAAGGCCGTTCAAAGTCACCACCTCTGTCCTCCTCACCGCTTCCGTCGTGGCGATCCGCTTCTCGAAGCGAGCCAAAGGCTTGTTGCCCGTCTCGGGGTTGGCGCGAAAGGCGAAACGAAGCCGGAGAATTTGGGCGTGAAGTTCCACTCAGCCCCAAACCCTGCTCTGATTTTTGGTTCTAGGATGGTGTGGCGAGTTTTGAAATGGGCTTGACGAAAAAAACTTGAGCAACTTACAAAGCACTGGTAGTAGAACGACCCGAAATGAGGCGGGATATGTCCACGAACCACTTGTGAGGAGGATCCCTCTGAAAAACAAAGGTTACGAGCACACTGCGATGGGCCTAGCAGCTCACTGCTCACCCTGAGACATGTCAATTGCCACCAAATGGCAACCTCTGGCCATAGCGGCCCACCGCGGTTGAACGGCAGAAGCTCCTAGCGAACCGAACGTGGCGCAGCCCAGCATCTCAGCATCTGAAGGACCGCACTGGCAACTGGCGCGCTTTCCGTTTTGATGATCGGTCTTCCCAGCTTGAAACAAAAACCACAACCATGCACAAGAGAAAGAAAACAAAGAAGAAAAAAGGGCGCGTCCTCAGGGGGCAAGAAGCTGCCGTCCGCCTCGTGGAACCCCATGGCGCTCCAGAACATGGGCGCCTTGCCATTGGGCGCCTCACTCAGAGTGCCAAGCGCTCTTGGACCCTGCCCCAAACACTAGCCACGATCCTGGGCTCAAATGGCTGTGGGTCAAAATCCTGTACCCCCAGTGAACATCCCAATTCACACTAAGATAGACTAAAATGGGTGGTGCACCTACCCAAAAATGGGATCCCATTTGTTTTGACCCATGGCCAAATGGCTATGAACTTTGAATCTACCACATCAGAAATACCAGGAAGTTTATGGCCAACCGACCATTGTGGAGGCTAACCCCATGACAACTCTTCGACACTTAGGGATAGCCCCAGCCCACCCCACCGACAACCAATCAAGCGAGTAAGCACCCGCTGTGGCGACGTTTCAAGGCAAAGTCGAAGGAACCGGGGTGTTGAGGACCTGTAAAGAACTAAAAACCCTCTGTGGAGTCTGCCCGAACTGTCTCAAGAACCTCCTCGTGGATGGGACTGCCCTAGCTCAAAGGGACACCAGCCAAGCAGCCGGATAGAGCGCCAAGACATCGACTCCTGGCCGAGTTTCACCATGCAGGGAGCCCAACCAAACGCCGAGCTCTGGGGAGCCATTCGGTTGTGGGTCAAAACCAATGGTACAATTTTGGGGTAGGTGCACCACCCATTTTGGTCTATTTTAGTGGGGATTGGGATGTTCACCGGGGGTACGGGATTTTGATCCATGGCCATTCGAAGAATCCATGAAACTGCTGACGCCTGTACCAGGTCCTCCGAAGGCTTGCGAGCGCAGAAAATTAGACAGCGGGAACGGAATTGCGGTCTTGCGAGTCACTGGGTCTTAAAAGTAGAGGCTGCTTCCACGACTGATGTTGAAGCCCCATTTCTCTATAGGATTCATGTGCACATGAACTGGGAGAGCTGTCGGTTGTAATGCAACTCTCGATTGCCTCTCATCGAGCAGCTCAAGCTTACTGTTGCTCGATCCTGACTTGGCTTGTCCTGCGGCTCAAGCTTACTGTCGAGCCGCTAATAAAGCCAAACCTGGCTAAGAACGCAGAGAGTCCTCGCACACGAATCATGCTTGGACTGCTGTATGTTATACTGCTGCTCATCGCACGTTTTTGTGCAGCAGCCTTGGGAAGCAGCATAAAACTTCTCATGGGAGTAGTCGGTGAAGGAGCCGTGCTTGACGCACAGCACATCGATTTCCGACGTCTTTATGCCCCAACGGCTACGGCTATGAGGTCAAAATGCCAGTCCTGAGTTTGGATCGCTTTTTGGGGGGTTCCAACAGATTTCCAGCGGATAAGATCTGGGCTCGCTCCTTCCCGAAGCAGTAGATCTTCCACTGCCCGGAAAAGCAGGCGACCATACCCACGGCGCTCCTGTCACCGGGTCGATTGAATATAGCTCGTGTCCCAACAAAACGTACATACGTTCCAACAGCAACGCGACAAACAACGCCTGAAACACGTCTGTATCGGAATGTGCTGAAAACCGTGTGCAAACTTCTGAACAAAGCGCAAGGCTCCTTTGATTCCTTTAATGGGATATCTGAGATATCGCTGTCTTCAGGTGTTTCCCCGCTTCCCACCCTTGACGCTTCCGTAGTGCTTCTGTTGCAATGGTAGGTGCACGATGGCAATCTTGACTGGGTATTAGCAAATGATTATGCACTCACTTAGAGGCAACCATATCTTGTTCCATAAACCGGAAACCAACGGGCAGAAGCAGCACTGTGGGCAGTTAGCGCAAGGACCACTGAACATGCCAGCTGATTCGACGGTTTTCGGACGCAGTTTAAGGAACCCTGAAGAAGCAGACCTGAAGTCAGGAAACTCTGGATCTCTGGTTTTCTGGATCCCCTCCCTCCCCCCCCCAAGTAAAGGACCTACTTGGATGAAATCGTTCGGTTGGAAATCCCCCCCAAGATCGGAGTCGATAAAAAACCCATACAATAGAAACAAAAAGGGGAGGGGGGGAAAAAAGGAAAAAAAACACCTGCTTGAGACAGGGCCCTCGAAATCAGCTGGTGCAGCGACCTTTTTTTTCGCCGGCCCGCCGCTTTTTTTTGGCGTTTTGACGCCGTCCTGGGCGGCGCTCATGTTCGCCACCTGGGCCCAGCTCTTGCACCACCCGATGTAGGGGTTGATGCGGATGGTCATGGCCGCCAGGCAGGCCTCTGCCGCTGTTGGGGGGTGGTTTCAAGGGAAGCAAAAAGGAACCATGACCATTTTGGGGTGCCCTATTTGGAGACCATTTGGGTATATGTAAATTGGGGCACCTCATTTTGGGCGGGTGCCGAGCTACCACAATATTCATTGTGAGATGTTGCGAGTAACCGGGGCCCATGCAATGGACCCATGGTCAAACTGTCGATACGTGCCCTCACCGCAAGGCCCCGGTCTGGCCCCGGTCTGGCGGCGGAACGCCTGCTCATCGGACACCAGCAGAAAGCTCCTCCGCTTTCGAAAATCCGACGACGAAACCGACGCCAAATGCTTTGATTTCACAAACTGGTTGTCTTAAACATGGGGCTTCCTACTGGTTTCCTTTTCAACCCAAAACGGTCTCAACTCGAAACCGCCCCGTTTTAGGGGTTCCGGTGAGTACATACCCCTTTCCGCTTCCTTGCCAAGCACTTCATATGTACCCCTTGTCAAGCATGGTGTACGAATTGTGTTATTTGCCCAAGGGGTATGTACAAGAGACATGTACAAATCTCACGATGCGCTCCTGCAGCGGTGCAGTTCAAAGTTCCACAACCGCTCTTTGACCTCAGCAGGATTGCACGCCGCAACAAACGGCGTGGGCGTTCCAATATCGGGTAGCCTGCAGCCTCGGTGCCTGTTGAATGTTCATCGACATTGTCCCGTAAAACGATGTCCTCTTGGCTTCCCTGGAAGTACCAACCCATTTTGGGAGCCCCGATTTGGGAACCCCCATTTGGTTTCCGCTTGGCTTCCCTTTGCCAACCGAAGGGCCGATTTTTGTGTTTTGGGACGCGCCGAGCTGCGAAACCTTCCTCTCGGAAGAAGGTCCCCGTGCCCATGTGGCACTTCAAGGCTGCTTGCCTCGACTCCTCATCGTTCACCTGACGCACACGAACTGGCCCATTTTAACCCAAAGTCACCCCTCTAACAAAGTAAAGGGAAGCAACCCCAGTTTGTGACTTTGATGATCCAGTCAAAATAACGACCCCGGCCAGGTGCCCGGTGTATCTTCAAAAAGGGGCGGGTGGGCCCTGAGGCTCGGCAACCAACCAGCCAACCAGCCAAGCCAACCCACCTAGCCAGCCAAGCCAGCCAGCCAGCTCCAAGAAAAACCAGACCGATTGGAAACAGACACTCAAAGCTCTCAAAGCTCTCCGCTCCAAAACTCTCAGGGTCGCCTCCAGCAGCCCGAACCGCTTCTCCTCAGACTGCGAAAAGGGCGCCCTAAGCTGAAGTTGAAAGGGAAACTGCAGCCAAGGTATCACAAACCCGGACACCTCCCGAGGAAAAAGAACCTTTCCCTTTGGCGTCAAAGCGTTAGAAGAACCGCTGGTCACAAGTAAAGCCTCACACAAAGGCTCTAGGGATGCCATTCCGGGCAACTGTCGGTTTGGGTTGGACCAATGTCTCAATCCCGAGGGCCTGGCGGTCCAGCCCGGTTTTATCGCAACCCTTAAAAACATGTTCTTTGTGTTTGCTTGCAAAGAAGAAAAAAACAATGCCCTAAAGAAGGAGGTTTCAGAATAGACGCTAAGTGTTCACGACGTAAGGGGTCAAAATGACACATTTCCTCAAAAGGATATGGGAGTTTTATTGAGTCCCTGATTGTGAGTTCCGAACTGCAAACAACGTTTAATACGGAACCCAAAAAATGCATCCCAAAACCCAGATGTCCTTACAAATGAAGGACGTTTGGCTTCCATGACAATCTAAGACTTCCAAACCTTAATAGGTCGCCTTACAATGGTTCTGGGATCATGGTCATGGTTCCCTTTTTAGAAACCGTTACAACGGTTGTTCAAATCCCCTATCGAGGGGTTGATGACCTTGGACCATGGCACATATGGGGGATCAGTATTCCTGGCCCTCAAATGAACATGGGAAACTGTTTCCATTTAGTGGGAAGGTCATCTTTCTCGAAACAAGTCCATGTAAGAACCTTCTGCTCAACCCCCATATCACTTCCAACCCGTTGAAAACCTCAACCCTCCCCACTGTCCTCCGCAGCCGGCGTCGGAAGTGTCTCCAGCTGTGGAGGAATCTTGCTCTCCTCACCGGCGGCTTCGGCTTTGTCCCTCTCGCAGGTGAGTAGCGGCGGACCAAAACTCCAAAACTCTGAATCTGACCAGTTGTCACTTTCCGACTACCCTCTTTCCAAACATGGGAGCGGACAGGTGCACCACTTTCTGCGCCGCTCGGCTTGTTGTCAAGCGACCGGCGCTTGACCAGGGAGTTGGAGAAGGGACCAATTCCCCAGCCAACTCAAGGGCATCGCCAAGGAGACGACCAAACGACACGGTGGCTGAGACGCTGATTGCTTCCAACCAGCTAGGTCCTGCCTGGGCTGGCGCACTCGGCTGCACACGCCCATCGACCTGTGCCTGAAGCTGCACCAGCTCCTCAGAGCCATGGCCAATTCCTTCTTCGTCTCTTCTTTTGTTCTCTTCTTCTCGTTTGGGGGAAGGGGGGGGGCGTGCGCGCGAGCGCACGTTCGTTAGGGTCAGAAGAGAGAGTCCCCAAAATGGTCTACTGCAAGTTACACCACCCTCTGTGGACATGGGAAGGTGGGAGCGTGACCTGATTTGCGAGGAAGATTGTCGCAAATAGGCTATGGGGATATGATTTTTCACAGAGTTGCTTGAAGGGCACAGTTTGGCCAGATTGAACACTTGATGCGGAAAGTCCCCTGATGATTGCCAGGGAACCCTGTTGCCTTGAGTGCTCTGTCCACACAGATTGTCATACACCACTTTGGCCGCTTTTTCTGATCGGCTCCGAGGCAAGTAACCAAGGCAAGCTCATTTGGGTCGACCCAGCCCCTGGGCCAGCCCGGCCTCGCTGGTCTTCTTGCGAAGACGCCGCGCTGGCGTCGCTTTCATGCTTCCCCAAAAAAAACAGAACCCGAAAAGAAAAGACTTGAGCCCGCTTGTGGCATCAGCACGCATCTGACTGTTCTTGGCCTACTGCATGGTAAGCATGGTAAGCTGCAACGCCCAATCTAGCTTGGCAATGCTTGCATGAAGCACGCAAGACAGGCATGAAAGCAGTCGGCCGCATTTTGCTTCAATCAAGAGGGCACAAGTTGGGAGAGCATGGCGAATCGCCTGCCTCAAGGCATTCCGTCCCATTTCCTCAGAAACCTTGCAAATCAGCTTCAGGATCGATGCAAATGAAGCCACTTTCATCCCCATCTTTGCAGTCC
>CAUJNA010003691.1:47500-115000 GCA_963377175.1 Effrenium voratum | reverse complement strand
AAGGCTCATGCTTCATCCTCTGTAGCAGGTTGCCTTCCTTCCGGGCTTCCAGGGCTAGCTGCACATCACGGTCTGCCAGGTTGTAAATCCGAGTGCACTTCTCTGCTGCCTTCTCCTTCTCCTCTGTCAACTTGGCGAATTCCTGGATGTTGGCCTCCACGGCTGCACCTCCCGGCAGCCGCGATTGCAAACGCGCGGTCGCGCGGTCCAGCAAACCCGCATGGCAGCCCGTGGCATTTTCTGCCAGCTCCCGCATCTTTGCTACCCAAGCCTGCAGGCTTTGCCGGAATTGCGCTCGTTGCTGCTCCTTCTCCGAGTCAGGCATGTCCTTCTTCGTTAACTGGAAGTAGGCATCTTGCATAACTGCCAACTGCTTAGTATGTTCGTGCGTGGCAATCAATCTTTGACAATGCTTGCTTCTCACTTGCACGATCTGCCGAAGGTCTGCTTGCGCCTCTTCCCTCACACACCTGACAGCTTGATCCACATGAGTCGTCTGGCTGCAAACAAAGTGGTTGACCACTTCCAAAGCTTCCATGTTCAAACCTTCCTCCTGAAGTTCGCAAAGAAGGTCGTCCAGGTCTTTCACGAAAGCAGTCTCTGAAAACCCTAGTAGCATTCCGGCCTTCCTCATTGCTGCCAGAGCTCGGTCTGCAAATCTCTGGGGCTCAGGATGTTGCTTTGCACTGCTGAGACCATCACCTCTGGCCAGGCGGTCCGAATGCATCTGCTGGTGCAATGCTTTGTTAAAGCCCTGCTCTATGAGAACATCGCGCTGCACCAGAATCTTCTTGCGATGGATTTCTTCCTCCACGCCCATGGCCATGAGGTCGTCGACAGTCAGATTTGGCAGCAACACGCCGTTAACCCCTGCGGCCTCGAACCTTGGCACGTACTGCTCGAAGTGCGACCCCAACGTTTCAAGCCAGAGAGACACTGTGGAAGTGGTCATGGTTCCAATGTCTTGGTACCGATCCGATGGCGCCTGCGACTTCTTGTCGAACCAAATCCTCGCAGGCTTCAAGCGCTGGGGTGGGCCAAGAGGGAAAGGACCCACGAAGCTCACCGGAACAACACGGCCATGGCCGCCACAAGCCACGCACGGCCCACACCATGGCCATATCTCCCAGGCATGGCTCAGGATGTGATCCTGGAAGCTGTTTGAGCACAAACTGAGCGGTGGTGCACCTCTGGAATATTTGCCCAGGTCTTCAAGCTGTCAGCGCAGCAACTCGTGTTGAACGGTCAGACCGGTATCCAGCCTAGTGACTGAGCTCTCTCACATTGCCTCAACAAAGTACCGATGCTTTAAGGCAAAGTCGAAGGGAAAGGTGTTTGTTTGAGGTCCCGCATTTACAGACCCCCTGTAAAGAACCTGAGATCCTCTAAAATCTGCCCGAGCTGCAAAGAACCGCGGATATCCACAAGACGTCAAGCACATGGCCTACTGAACAGCTGCAGGAATCCTCAAACATGCTGAAAACGGTTGCCTGCGTCCTAATGCATGGACAATGAACCCACGGGGCCTGCTGATGTTCATACCCCTCTTCCCAAAAGGGGTATATACCCCTTATGAAGCGGGTTGAAAACCACGGAAGCCAAGGGGTATGACGAATCATGGCTCCCGGAAAAAGACAAAAATGACTTACACATATTAGGTTTTTGGCTTCCATGTCAATCTGCCAAGTATTAGTTCAATCCCTTCATAGGTCCCCTTACAATGGTTCTGGGGGGCATGGGTCACGGTTCCTGTTTAGGAAGCCTTACGAATGAAAAATCCCTTCAGCGGTTCATGACTAGTGACCATGGCACATATGGGCTCAATCCAGGCCCTCAAATGAATGATCATGGATAACTGTTTCTTCCCAAGTAAGGACCCTTAACTTCGACTCTGTCCTGCACCTGCGTCGGAAGTGTCTCCGGCTGCGGATGTTAAAATGTGCTCTCCTCACCGGCTGCGGCTTCCCCTTTTCGGGTGAGCGGTGGACCAAAACTCAAACTGACTCATCGTCTGGCTCTGCAAGGGGATGCTTCGGCTGTGGCTTTGGCAACATGTTCTACCAACTTTGGGAAATAAGGGTTTAAGCAGAGCTTATATGCCCCCATGAGAACAGTCACTGGACTCTCTACCTCTTGGCTTGTCCAAAGACAGGTTGAGGGTCCAAAGAGAGAGAGAAAGAGAGAGAGAGAGAGAGAGCAAAAGAAAGTGAGAGCGAGAGAGAGAGAGAAAGAGAGAGAGAGAGACAAAGAGAGAGAGAGAGAGAGACTCAAAATGTTCTATGACGATTGAAAGTCCCACATCCCTCCCAAATTGTGTGTGTTGCTTGATGTACCACTTGATGTAGAAACTCCCCTCGTGAAACTTGTGATTGTGGGATGTGTCGTTTGGGGAACCCTGTTTCCTTGAGTACCTTGTGGACACTGTTGACATAGAGGGAGTTGTGCCCACAAAGAAGGTGTTGAGGCAGTTGACGCAATTGTGCCTTTGAGTCATACCCCACTTTGCTTGTTTCTTTTTCTGATCGGCTCCGAAGCAAGTGTTTGCTTCTCACTTCGGCTCCGAAACCCTGGCAAACTCATTGGGTCAACCCAACGCAGCCCGTCCAGCTCGCTGGTCTTCTTGCGCAAACGCCGCGCTGGCGTCGCTTTCATGCTTCGCCTATGTGCTTTTATTTATTATTGTTATATATTTAAAAAAAAATAAAAAATGAACTTGAGCCAGCTTGTGAAATCAGCACGCAGCCGAGTTTTCTTGGGCTACTGCATGGCAAGCTGGAACGCCCATTCTGGCTTGGCAATGCTTGCACGCAGCATGCAGGACAGGCACGGGAATGGTCGGACGCATTTTGCTTATCGCATGCCTCGAGCAAGGTGTCCTATTTCTTTGACAGAAAACCTTGCAAATCAGCTTCGGGATCGCCCATGTAGATGAAGCCAATTTCATCCCCGTCTTTGTAGCCGCAGTCCACGACGAGGTGCGACAGGTTCAGCTGCGCATCCTCACCCACGCGCTCGCCCATCTTGCCTTTGGCCATCAGCATGCTGCCCTCCTTCAATCCCGTGATGCTGCAAAGCAGCTTCCTCACCTGTCCTGAGCCGAGAGGCCGGGGAGTGGGGGGGGGGGCTGTTGAGAGTCACGAGAACACTTCTTGCAAAGGGAAACAGGGGCTCAAAGTTGGAGATGTCCTTTTACCGTGAGGTCGGTTTGACGGTTCGAGGGCCAATTTTGGGAGAACCGTTTTTGGTGAAACCAAAGCCCATAGCTCCCCGAGCGTTTGTTGGAGAGCGTCCAAAGCCCGACGCCTTCCCAAAAAACAAAGAGGGTAAAGAGAGAAAAAGAGGATAAAGACATCGTCCAGAAGAGGAAAAAAAGAAAACAAGGGAGAAGGCCAACTCGCCCCTTACATCCCTGCTGTTTTCCTTTGCCGCCTGAAACTCACTAGGCGCTCACAAGCCGTCCTCAAAAACAATCAGCACATTACAAGCTCATCCGAAGCCAAAAAAATAGGCACCAAAAAAAGACGCTTCCCCCAGTCCTACGGTCCAATCCTGCTGGATCTCCAGATCCGTGAGCTTCACCCCCTGCTCTAAGGGGCTCATCACCACCAGGCGCATCGCCTGCACCCCGACGCCCTCGAAGACCACGGCGTCGCCGGAGGCAAGCCCGGCCTTCCGGCCAGAGATTTTCACAAAAAATGCCACCCTTTTGGTTGGCACTCAAAGGGAAACTCACAGGAAACCCTTCACTAAAGGCTGCTGTTGTTTCTGCAACAAAGTGGTCTCAAAAGAAAAAGCCGGCCTCTTTGGCAGTTCTGCCATCACTAGACTGGAGGGGTTGAGCGAAACCTAGAGCGGCACGAAAGCTGGTGGGGTTCCAATCAACTAAACCCTGGTTATCCCGAAAGTGTTTATGACAAAGAAAGAGCCCAATTTTGCCCAAGCAGAGCTGCGCAGAAAGAGCTAGAGACGCGCTGCGCGGCCAAGCTATGTTGAGACGTGGTGCGAGGCCAGGCTACATTGAGAAGACCGGCGAAGCAGAGCCATGTCACAGCAACGCGATGCTGAGATGCGCTGCGCGGCAAGCAAAGCTATGTTGAAATGCACTCTGCAGCAAGGCTGGGTTGACATGTTGCGCCGCAATGTTATGCTGAGACACGTTTGCGCAGCAAAGCTATGTTGAGACACGCTGCGTAGCAAGATCATGTTGAGATGTTCTGCGTGGCCAAGATATGTTGAGATGTCAATGTGCTGCGCCAGGCGATGTTGAGATGCGCTGTGAAGCAAGGCGATGTTGAAAAGCTTTGCAGAGCTCGTTAATGCTGAGGTGAATGTCAGGCTTAGCAGAGCAACCCTTTTTCTCTAAAGAACCCTTCGCCACGCTTTCGGGAAGGAAAACTGCCGCCTCCCGGCCTAAAAAAAAAAGGCGGACGGACATTGCGGAGGTTCAAAAGAAACCGAGCGGATGTCTTTCCAGGCGGCAAACCAAACAAACAAAAAACGCGGCGCCGCTTCGACACGCCTCTTTCACTGTGGCGGAGTCCGGAACGTCCTTCGCCAACTTGATGGGCGGCTTCAGCCCGAAGAGCATGCCCAGGATGATCTTCATGTCTGCCACCTGAGTCACAACCAACAGCTGGCAACTCAAAAGGGTCTCTCCCAATTCCAAGGTGAAATTAACAAACAGAAGGCGGCTGCATGGCGACTGTTCCTTACCTCCGCTTTCCTGTTGATTGATGTCATGGGGTCCCCAGCCCGACAAGCTCACCCCTCGAAGCCGACTCACCCAGCGACAGCTGTGGAGAGCGGTGGCCGGAGGGGCCACATGTCTTTCCCAAACCGCCCCTTCCATCTGTGTCTTGTCCGCAAAGAGACCAGAGTCCGGCCTTAAAAACAAACCTAGAAGCCAACCATTAGCATTCAGCTTAAAGAACCCCCCCCCCTTGGCCTGCAAGAGAGAATGCACATTCCCTCCCTTCCCTCCCTTCCTCCACCTCCCCTTCATCACCCCCTTCACCACCGACCCCCCCCCCAACCTTGGTCTGCTCAAAGACCAGGAACTCCTTGTCCCCACCGGAGCCGTCCCAGGCTTTGGCCGCCGCCGGCTTCTTCGCCGTGAGCAGCACCTTCTCCCCGTCCTCCTTGGAGGCCTTCTGCAGGCAAGGTCCTGACTCCGTGTCAAGAAACCTCGCCGAATCTTTTGAGGGGGAAATACCACCGCTGGTCCGTGTTTTTGGGGACAACCAAGGGAAAAACGAAAAAAGAGGGAAACCGCTGTTGGCTCGTTGTTGTTGTTGGGAAAACCAAGGGAGAAACAAAAGGGGGAAACCGCTATTGGCTCGCTTTTTGGGGGGAAAGGGGTCCCTAATCTTGAGACAAGCCAAAAAACCATGGGATCAATGGGGCTCAAAATAAACTGGGCGGAATGACTTGCCCCCGAAGAGAAACCAAGAAGGAAACCAACCATCAATTAGCTACGCAATGCATGGGTACTTGCGCACATGCTGGCACATATGTTAATGTGCCCGTCCACGCACTGCAGGCTTACATGCGCACATGCTGGCACATATGTTAACCCTCTATATACATGAGCTCACGGTGGACTTCCCCCGCCCGACTTGTCTTGGAGCATGTTGCGTTGATGGCTTGCTCTGCAGACTTGTATGTCAGCTACGCTTGTCGCTTGCTCACTGGCGCATGCTCGTGACTTGGAAACTGCGGCTTTCTTTCACACGCTCACTGATTTACGTCGGCGGGTGCACTTTTTTCCAGAAGCCCTCAAAATAAGACAAATGAGAATACACTGTAAAACGCAGGGAATGTTCAACATGTCAATTGCATATTCGCAAGGGCGGCAAGACAGCTACCTTGTGTTTTCCTTCTTCTTCTTTTGTTTTTTTTTTTTGGGGGGGGGGGGGGGGAAACCTGGCGAGTCCCCCATGTCAGTACCTCATAATATGAACCTGAAGGGAGCAGCCAACGCGGTGGTAAGTTTTAGAAATAGGCCTGTCCCCATGAGAGCTGGTAAAACCACTCTCTAACATGACCAATAAGGGATTTGTCAATTGGAATTCCACTCTTAGCCATGCACTCCCGCTGGTACTGGCTGAAGCCTCGTGCCTAGACACTGTTGCGCTACAGCAATAGTGTCTAGGCACGAGGCTTCAGCCAGTACCAGCGGGTGCACATGGAAACTCAATACTGGACGCCCTTGGCTGTCGCGTTGTACTAGTGCTGTAGCGGAACAGTGTCTAGGCACCAGGCTTCAGCCAGTACCAGCGGGAGTGCATGGCTAAGAGTGGATTTGTGAATGCCAAACATACAACAAAAGAGAGACACCCCCCGCGCGAACTGGCGGCCCAGCAAGTCAAATGATGATAATTTTGGTGGCTTTAATTTCTCGTGCCTCTTATTCTCCAGAAGTCGGTCCCGAAGTCCAAAACAGAGTGGGCTTTTTGTGTGCTCTTTCGGGGGGCCAGGCAATGGAGTGACTAATGCCCCATCCGGAAATCGGCTCCGAAGGCCGAAATGCCGAGAACCAACCAACCAACCAACCCGCCAACCAGCCAACCAGCCAACCAGCCAACCAACCAACCAACCAACCAACCGGGTCGGACAGGGCTAAGCAAAAGACAGATCTAAGCAAAAAAAAAAAAAAAAAAACCTTCCCCCTCGTTCTTGAAAAACACCCAGTGGTAGACTTCTGCGCCGACCACTTGTCTTGCGAGAGCCACATACGCCTTCAGGTTCCATTTGAGCAAGGCAAACTCAATCTCAAAGGTTCGAATATTTTGCTTTGTTCCCTTTGGCTTCAAACCTCAAAACAGGCGCCTTGCCCCTCAAAGCAACACCAAAATTGGTGACGCAAGGAAAAGGCGCCAACTTCAAAGAAGGACATGCCCAAATTGAGCGGGATGCATTCTTGGACGGCCGTTTGGGGAGTTCCTCACAAGTCAACCACGAGCGTTTCAGCCACATACAAGTGCCAAATGGGCCCGAATGGCCATGCTCAAGTAGATTTGTGTGGTGTGGCTTGCCTTTTGAAACCTCGGAATTCCTTTTCTAAGGCTTGTTTTTTAGGGTTGAATCCAACCTCCCTATTCAGCCACATATCCATGCCCACCCCACAAAAAAAAAGAAAGAGTCCCCATTCAAGTTAAGATCAGTGCCATATGCAGGTTAGTTGATGACCATCCCTTCTCAGCCCAGCTGGGTCTTTTGACCAGGGCACATGGGCATCACCAAACACTTCGTATGAAACCGGGCTGAGGACTGAAAGGAGCTACTGTGCATGGACGAAATCCTACACCACTTTGAAACTATTGGAAACATTGTGCGTAATCATTCCAGGGTTTTTGTAGGTGTTGCAGGATCTGATGGACGAAACCCGTTCGCACCACCTTAAAAATATCTGGAATGATACGATCCCCCCCCCAAAAAAAAACAACGGTTTCTGATGGTTTCAAAGTGGTGTAGGAATTTGTCCATCCACACAATGGTATAAGTGTCCTCTTGATCGGTTGGTTTGGTTGGAAATAGATGGGTTCTGCTGGTTTGAATAGTTCCATCACTGGGCCCTAGATCCTTTCATGGGAACACGGATCCAGAAACAACTGGTGGATTTTGATCCATTGGTGTTCCATCGGATTTTTTCTAAGCAAATCTACCAGGGCCCCGGACCCCCGCCGATTTTCCAACAGCTTTCTCTATGTCCAGGGCCAGTCTCGGCCAATGGGCCGATGCTGACGGCTCCGGTCCTGGAGTGCCGAATCCGCTGGCATCAATCATGACATAGCCGGGCTTCTCACCGGCGCCGGAGTCCCCGGAGGACACGTCCAGCTCCACCCAGAACCCGCCGGTGGGTCCTTTCCAAACCTGATCTTGCGACTCAAGTGGAGTTTTCTAGGGGTACCTTCCCCAACATGAGGAAACCTCAGGTCCATTTTTTTTGGGAGTGGGGGCCGCCCGTGGGCCCTTTCCAGACCTGACTCAGATCTCGTTTCTCAAGTCAAGTCTGGTGGCCCTTTCTTCTTGGGTCCTTCCAGTGTCCCAAAATGAGGAAACCTTAGGTCCTTTTTTTTAGGAGGGGGGGGTTCTAGGGGTGCCTTCCCTATTTTTTCCCAGGAATCCTTCTTTCTAGAAAAACCTCACGAAACCCAGTGAAAGCGACCGGTGTTTGAAAAGAACGATGGTTGAAAAGAATGGTTGGAATCAACCCCTAGAAGTTTGGTGGTCCTTTCTTCTTGGGTCCTTCCAGTTTCTCAAACTGAGGAAATCTCAGGTCCCTTTTTTGGGGGGAGTGGGGACTTGGGTGTCTCTCAAAGAGACAGAAGGGTATTTCTCCAAACAAGGCGTGGTCCCTTACAGGGAGTTGCTTTCCTTTTGGTACTTTTTTGGAGACAGAACCACTTGGCGTGTGCGTGCCATGATTAAAGAAACCCTTATGTCTGTCATAGTCATGGTCGAGCTTCGGAACCCTTACAACTGTTGTAAAACTTGCGGGCCATGACCCTACCAAACCTGAGACAGGGAGGGGGTTGACCGTGGCAAATCCGAACACGTCCAGAGGGTCTTTAAAAATGGGGGACCTCCACTCTGAATTTCGAAGCCCAGCCTGGGTTGGCCAATTGAAAAAAGTCGTCCGGGCCAACTTGTCGCTTGCCATTTGTCGAAACAAACCACGTGTCGCATAAGATTCCGGCCGCAAGAACAGGAGAGACGCGCCAGGAAACCACCAACCCTGTTGAGGACACCTCATCTCTGGTCTCTCAAGACCCCAGCCACCACGCCCCCCAGCCACAGCCCCCCAGCTACTCCCAGCCAGCCGCAGCTGCCCGCCTTGCCGGTGGTGTGCACCACGGCGCCCACCTTGCGGTTCAGCTTCACAATCTTCTGCGTCTCCGGGTCGGTCCCGGCCTTCTTGAAGACCACGCCTTCGAAACAAACCTAGGTCCTCCGGTAGAGAGGTTAGAAGGGTGCCGGAGTTTGTTTTTTCTGTAGTCTATTTTCGTAGGGGAACCCTCCCCCCACAAAAGGGGAGAGGAGGGCACTACTGGGGGAACTAGAAACCAAAAACGGGGCTTGCTGGTCAAATGGTCCTAAGAAACCCTTGCTACCCGAAATTCTAGAGGACCGGTGCAACCCGCAACCCTTAAGGATGCAGGATTGAAGAGCATCCCTTGCTTTTGGCGCCGGATGTCGTAAGCCGCCGGCTATTGAAAAGGGAAGACCCCAAAGAAGGGGCACGCAGTTTATCACCGCCAGAAGCCCATAGACAGACTGTTGGTTCCATACAACGTGGATATAAATTATAAAGGTGCTTGTTTGTAATAGGCCTGGCCCTTTTGGATTCGGTTTTGGGCGCTCAATTGCGCCGGAATAGACGCGGGCTCTTTTTGCGAGGCTCGGTACCTTTTGTGCGTTCCTTTTAAAGGGAAGCCAAGGGGAAAACCATCCCTATTCGGGGTCCCTGATTTTGAGACCCCAACTTTCAGCAGGGAACCACATGCAAGCTCGCGCGCCTAAAGTCACATAGTAGTCACCCTCCTTCAGCTCCACTGCAGGCTCCACCTGGGCCTAAGTCAGCGATCTACATGGAGCATCACCCCATCACCCCACAAGGGAAGCTCACTTCGCATTGGCCCGATATTTGGGCGCCCACCACGAAAGAGAACATCTAGGGCGGAAACTTGGGCGCAACAGATGGTGGTTCAATCCAGTGGGGGGTAACATGCGTTCAGGAAACCACAGCAAGCATTGCGACCATCGATCGCCAAACCCTGACAAATGCCAAAACCTGCCAGCGCAAGGGCCCCCCTTCACCAAAGCCAACATGAAAACCCTCCAGCGACTGGTGTCCACCAACCAAACCAACCAACGGTTTTTTTGGGACACCTATAGGCCACCTTGCCCTTGACCAACCCACATGGCCTGTGGCTCCGTCTTCCTCACCAGCAGTGCCTTGTCCTTGAGCGTGACGCTCACCCAGCCGCTGGCCGGCCCGGTGCCGGTGACCAGCTGATAGTGCAACCGGTCCCCTGCCAAGTCCAGCTCCTAACGCGCCGATTCCGAATTCCGATCGCTAGGCCCAAGGCTCCGGACGAAGAAGGGGAAGGTGCTGTTCAAAACACCACCCAAAGTTTGTTCTTCTTGTTTTCAAGCGAGGGGAAGTGGGGTCCAACTAGACGTCCTTTCTTTGGGTGACTTGAATATAGCCTTTGTTGGGGCATGAGATGAATTACCAAGCGACTAGATCGAAGCGTCGCGACGTGCGAGTGGATGTTCAAGCTATTGGCATGTTGCGGCATGTGTTCAGGAGTGAGTTGCTCTCAATATCTCTCAATGACTTTGGTTTGGGATCAATCACATACGTCTTAGATGAGTCATAGTCTTGGACGACCAAAGAACTGGTTTGGACAGCGCGGCACTGTGGTAAATGCGTGTCTTTGCAACGTGCTGGGGGGGGGCAACATTCAGTGCTCCCCAGAACGTGTCTTCTGTGCCTGGTGCTTGTTTACCAACTTTGGTGGGTTTGTGTACAGTAGTGTAGTGCGTTGTCAGCAAACTGCAGGTTTGCTTTCGCCACTTAGCGCCCTAGCCGCAAGAGCTGCCCAAACATCCAAACCTCCAACCCCCGAAAAGCCAAACAAAAGCCAAAGCCCCAATAAATCAAACACAAGCCCCAAAACCGAAACAATGTCAAACAAAAGCCCCGCAAAAGCAAACAAAAACCCCCAAAAGCAAAAAACAAAATCAAGCAAAAGCTCCAAAAAGCAAAAAACAAATCAAACAAAAGCCCCACAAAAGCAAACAAAAACCCCCGCAAGCACAAAAAACCAACAAAAGCCCCACAAATCCAAAACAAATTCAAACTGCAAAAAAAACCCAAAAGCAAACAAAAATCAAACAAAACCCCCCCAAAAGCCGAAAAGAAATCAAACACAAAACAAAACAAGACAACACAAACAACAATCAAACAAAAGCCACAAAAAGCCAAAAAATCAAACAACAGCCACCAAGCAAAACAAAAATCAATCAAAAGCCCCACAAAAGCAAACAAAATCCCCCAAAAGAAAAAATAATCAAACAAAAGCCCCAAGAAGCCAAACAAGACAAACAAAATCCCCCAAAAGCCACAAAAAAAACAATCCCCCAACAACAGCAAACGAAAGTCGCCAAAAGCGGGAGAAACAAAAATAAAGAAAAAGAAAACCAAAACGAATGCCGAAAAAAAAAAGCCCCACAAAAGCAATCAAATGCCCCCAAAATCCTCCAAAAAAAAACAAAAAAGGCCCCCAAAAGCCGAAAAAAATCAAACAAAAAACAAAGTCCCCCTAAAGGAAAAAAAAAAGAATGCCACAGCAAGAACGGAAAAAAACAAACAAACAGCGCCACAAAAGCAAACAAAAGCCCCCCAAAAGAAAAACAAAAAACAAAAAACTCAAACAAACGCCCCAAAAAGCCCCCAAAAGGCAAAGAAATGCCCCAAGAAGCCCGCAAGAAATGCCCCAAAGTTCGGCTCCTCCACTATGGCGCCCGTGCTGAGCCTCTCCGCCAGCTGCTCGCTGCCGGTGCCCTGCCCGGCCCGCACCAGGATGCCGCCCTTGTCGGCGCCCCCCACCACCTGCCGCTCGCTGGCGGCGTTGGATCTCCAAATTTTGGAGACCAAGTGTAAGTGAGTCACAATCAAAACCTGGTATCAAAATGATTGACCCTGCGCAACTATTTATGGCCGGGATCGCCCCTCACTAACCTTCATCTACCCGAGTTTTAACTGTCACTCAAGTGCAATTCAGCGGGGATCCGCAAAAGATGAATTGGACCACCCCCCCCACACAAAAAAAAGGAAATGTCTTTTTGGCCTCCCTTGAAACCAAGGTGACAACGCTACACAAAACAGCGGCAACAAAGGTAGCTTCCTTCTCGCTTCCCTGCAATGCAACCCCAAAACGCACTCTCCACATTGTCAACAATTGGATTTGGATTTGCGAGGGTGTCCTTTTGGTCTCAAAAGGAACCCCAGGTGAAAACGATACACCAAAAGACCCATACGCACAAAAAAAAATGAGCCTGACGGCGCTTTTGTCATCCAAAACTCATGATTTGTGTCCAACAACCATGCTTGAGGTCTTCCCCATTTACAAAAAAAGGAACCCTCGCAACGGATTTCTCCCACGTCGCTTCCATTTGTAACCGCATACCTCCCAAAAAACCGATGGGCGTGATCCCACCTCCCACTGCACCATCGGATCGCGGGCGCGTGGATCCGTGGAGGTGTGGTGGTGTTGGTCCGTGTTTATCGGGGTGATGGAGCCCCAGTTGGGAGCCCCGGTTGGAAAACCGTCTTCCAGGATGGTCAAACGATTTTGTGGTAGGCTGCTGTGGTCAGCCAGTCTGCCACATCTGATTGCGCACATCTTTGTTGGCCTTTGCTTCGTGCATCGCTTGTCACTCCGGATATGGGATGCCACATGTGCATGTTCCATGCTGCTTTGGAAATGCAAGCTTCCGGCATCGCACATGATGGGAATCTCTTCCCCTTTTCCCACGAATCACGGAAGTGCGCAACAAGGGGTTCTGGAAGACCTCCGTCTTACAGGTTTGTGCCCGTCTCCGAAGCACCAACTCAGATGCCAGCTCAAACTCCAGCCCCACATGCCCAATGTGTCTAGCCGAGCCCAAGTAGGTTGGTCTCTAAGATGAAACCCCTAAAGTGCAAGGCCCTTCACAAATAGTACCCCAAACGAAGAACACGCACAACTCTCCAAGAAGGCTTCCCCTACCAACCACCGTACCCTGCTTGGGAAAATGAGCATACCCCTAAAGATCATGGTTGCATCGGCTAAAGTCACTGGAGTGATTCGGTTTTTTTTTTTTGAGAGACCCTCTTGCAGCGGCATTCCTTTTCTCGGACGGTCAAACACGCAGAACGTCTCCAGGTGGTCCTGGCTGGTTCGGAAGGTGTGGTATCCATTTAAAGCCACCCCAAAACTCGGAGAAGAAAAAAAAACTCGGGGGGGGGGGGGGAACAATTGGCCCCTCGAGGAAAGTGATCCGAACCAACGTTCCACGTTCCACGGGAGAGCTTTAGTCCTCAAAAGGGATTTCTTGGGGCCGCTGCTGTGGCTGTTGGTCGGTAAACACCGGGTTGATGAACCAGGGCGGTGCAACCCATTTTGCCGAATATCCGGACTACTGGAAAGACCCCCCCCCATGAATCTGACAGGATCATCAATCAGCGAAAGACAGCAGGAACATGTGCTGAAAGAACATCTATCCGAAAGTCCTAGAATCTGTCCAATGCAAAGGACTTCATTACATCATGGGAGCTCGCTTTACGAGATGAGCTCGCCGAAAAATGTCTTGCCACTGTGGAACCAGCGACCCATCGCTCCGAATCTCTTGAACCTCTGCAAGGTTTTGCAGACGCTTGGGCAGTCCGACCCAGGGAAGAGCATGAAGCCCTCGGCATGCGAAACCTGAGTGCGGCAAACATTCTATCACGTGTGCGTGTATGTTTGTTCACGTGTAACATGGTCAGTCTTGCATGTTCCTGTATATTCGTACAAACCTGGTTGCAACTCAGGCTTATTATGTGTGCCATGTATGTCATGTGATAAGTTATGTATGCTATGTGTAGTCATGTCACATATACATCATGCCACACTTGACATGTGGCCCCATTTGACATGTCAAAAAATTCGGGTACCCCAAAAATGGGTGGGTATTCTTTGGGATTGCCTTTAAAATGTAAACCCCATGTTCGTTACAACAGGTAGAGCCTGGGAACCCAATCAACAAAACAAACGCTGCATGCCAGCTTTGGAGCTGCAAGGAAGGGAGGGTAGCTGGATCAGCTTCCAGGGACCCAGATGCTACTGTGGATGGACGGATTCCTGCACCACTTTCAAAGGATGGGAAGCCAGCGTTGGTTGGTTTCCTAGGGGCGAAACGGATTTTGAACATCCACAGCGTGACAGCCACTGGCCACAGCCACTTCCTTCCATCCCACTGGGCTGCCCCGCGGCCCACTTGGCCTCCAGAAGCCTCTCCGCGTCCCGGCGGAAGGCCGGGAATCCGCAGCTCACGTAGATCACCCGCCCCAGCCGGCCGTGCCGCCTCGCGCCGGATGCTGGAGAAAACCGCGTTGGGGGGGGGGGGGGGAGGAGAGGGTGGGTTGGGGGGTTGGGGAACCAAAGAACACAGAAAGTTCAGAGAGACTTTCGTCCTTTTCTTTTTTTGGTGGGGGGGGTTGAAGGCGGGAACGTTGTTGGGGAACCAAGGGAGGAGACAACCCTGTGGTGAGAATGAGCATTGAAAAAACACCTCTAATTCCCAAAGCAGTGCAAGGAGCGAAGCCAAACGCGAAGGTGTGTCTCAGAATAGCCCCCATCTTGAAATCGTTCGGGGAAACCAAAAGCGAGCAAGTCACAGAGAAGGGGGCCCTTTACATCCAGTCCTACCCGCGAGTGGCTTGCATCTTGGCAGGCGGCTGAAGGGCGTCGATGACGGCATCATCCAAGCCCCTAGGTGAACACTGGTGTCAACACTGAAGCACGTGAGCGATCAAGCGTGCTTGCTGTGAACATGAGACAAGTCGGGTGTTTCCCCCCGGTTTTGACGACATTGAATGAGTCCCCCAGACGCTTTGAGGTTTTGACCGAACCTTACGATGTTGCATTGGTCCAGGACCCTCCTGGGTTTCGGTATCCCTTCGCCTTCCCGTCAACAACCCCCCCCCCCGCTGCAGCTCATCGCTGGGGCTCGTACTTCCGCGGCGGATCTACAATCACCACGTCTGCGCAGGATAGGCTGTCAACCTCACAATTCGCGCGAATGCCGGGCAAGCCGCGAGGACATCGATTCGGCCTCACACCCGCCTGAGATGCTGCATCGCCGGGGACGTAGCTCAGCCGCTGCCTGCCGGCACAAATTCAGACCGCTACTCAAGAGCGGTGCGCGCATAAGAGGTCCTTTCTCAAGAGAAGTTGCAGCCGGGACTTTTTGCGACCAAATGCTGCAATCCCTCACTTGGCCGCTTGTCTCGCCGGTCGATCAAGGACCTATGCTCGAGGCTTGAATTCTCATGCTCCCCATCTGGGACCCTTGTGGCCCCCAAAGCTCACATGCCCGAGCTGGCGGGTGAGCTGAGAGTCTCCTCCATCCAAGGATTGGAAATCTATTGAACAACCAGACCCTCAGCTCCAGTTTGTTGAAACCAGGGTGGTTCAAAAAAACGGACTTGAATCGCGCGCAACCCTGGCGCCTGCAAACACCGGCCAAAGCCAGCGCTTCAACTCACACGGCTCCATCACCGAGCCCAAGCAGGTGGGCCCCAAGTTGGAGAAACCGGATGGGTTCCAACAGAATTGTCGGACAAAGCCGCTGGCTCCCGTTTGGTTTCCCAAACTAAGTGAGGGGACCACACAGTCGATAGAGGTGCGTCATCATGGTCACCAGCGCAGCCAGGAGTGGCAGGAACGTGGCCAGGTCCCTTGGCATCGAGAACGTGAGGTGGACCAGGTGGCTATGAATTTTCATGGGGAACCCCGTTGGTGGACATAATCCCCACCTACATGATGTCCAAAGGGACCCCAATTAAAAGTTCATAGCCTTGCGGCGGTTGATCAAAAGGTCTGTTTGAATGGGTTCGAACAAACAGTTTTAGTATGCAAACATGATTATCGTTTGGCTGGGGTCGCCAGGAATGCACGTTGTATGCGGGGAGACAAACTTCCTTGCCGCAAAATTTACGACTTCAATATTTGTCCTGCCTTTCTGGGATAGTGCCATGAAATGCAAGAAGCCACAGCTTATGCCACTTGTACAGCCTATGTAAACGTCTCAAATCAATTGCACGTGCGCTATACAACGAGCCAGGTTGAATTCGCAACAGACTGCAATTGGTTGAACACACACACACCCTCCCCCCTCCCCCGCAAACAAAACACTGGGCGTCTCTCCTTGGTTGCCCCTTGCGAAAACAACAACACGGGTCTTTGCACGGTGTTGCTTACTCAAAGGCAGCTACACGGACTGCACTGGCACATCAGTCAGAGCAGGTGCTCTCACAAATGTTGCTCATTTGAGCAGCCAAAACCCCGTGACGCTGGGTTCTACCAAGCGTACCTACTCAGTTCTACCAAGCGTAACTACTCAGATTGATATGGGTGTTTCTCAAAATCGTGATGCTCCAACATGGCCGGTCTTTGAGCACCCAAGAGCAGGCCCACCTAGCTTTCCCCAAGAGGACATGGGAGAATTCGGGCTTGTGCCCTGGCGTTTGTTGGGAAATTTCGTGAGTCTCCGCCCCCCAGTTTTCCTCCCAAACGAACGCCGATCCAACCTCCCGAGCCTGGCGTTCGCCGCCCGGCGCTGATGCCCCGCAGCGACCGCCAGTTCCGCTCTTCGGCCTCGGCTTGGGCGAGACCTGCTCCAATAAGTTCACGAGGGTGTTGGGTTCAGGTCAAGCGCTACCTGTTGCTGGCTTGGGGAGTGAAGCTATGAATAGCTAACAGGGGCCACACCATGTTTCAAGCCACGGGTAACCATGTTACATGATAATGAGGCCACCCTTCGTTCCGGCTTCCACAAGCCACGTCCCCCACGCACGGCGCGCGCGCGCGCGCGCGCGGGCCGCGCCTTCCGTGCTTGCGCCCCAGGCGCAGCCGCGCGCTTTGGCCCTCAGAAACTCAGCGCGCCAGCCGCACCTCTCCGCGTCCAGCTCCAAATCTTCGGCCTCTGAAACCGGGGCGAAGGCAGGAAGGGGAGAGGGGAGGGGGGTTAACTGCAGCCGGGTTGAGTTGGTCCCCAGAAATGTGGGCACTGCTCAATTCCGGTTTGGGCGGCTGTCTTTTGGTCCCTGTCCTTAAACCTGTTGCGGAGATTGAGTATAAAGTTACGCCCTCGCCGCCGGCAACTCAAATGGAGGCTGGCTCCACAGCGCGTTCAACATGTTACAAGGCTTACAAGGGCTATCGCCCAACCCTGCTGACTGCCAAGCAGTACAAACATAGGCACCCGCAACGGGTCGCTGCGCCCAACGAGGCCATATCCTTCCGCGTTGCCATCGAACCAGTCAGAATTCATGGTTCAGGCTGAAGTTCTCCCGGTTGCCCCAGGCTGACACACCCCCACTAAGTCACCAGGTCTGATAATCCCGCCCCCTCCCCCTCCCCCCCCCCCCCGCCGTTAAACGCCAAACAAAAAAACGGGGGGGGGGGGGGGAAAAAGAGAAAAAAAGCACAGAGAGTCATGGCTTCATCTTCCCGAGCCTTTTTCGTTTCGCAGCCTGCCAGAAGCCAGGCTGCCAGACAGATTTTCATTTCACCCCTCTGAACTTCTGACAATAAATCTCTACGGCGAGAAGAAAAAGCTCAGATGCCTGCTCCCTCAGCTGCTCGGCGCGCTGCTCACGGAGGTTCACCAGCTCCTCCGTGAACTCGTGAGATGCTCAGATATGTCTCAAAGGGAGCCCCTTTTGGATGGGTCAAAGGGAAGCCACAAGACGCCAGAAGGCGCCAAACCCGTTTTGGTCCGCTATATTGAAGCACAAATGGAGGCTGCGCCCGTTGCTAGGTCCGCCCAACGTCTGAAAACGCGCTCGAGTAAGGCACTCTGTTGTTACTCGAACTGACTCAGTTTGCACATCTCAAGCACTCAGCATGTCAGGTGCAGGCGCCTCCTTCCTTGGAGCTAGAAGTGCATGTGGGTGTTCAACTCACATGAGGACCCTTCTGGATTGAAATTGTCCGAAAGTTAAGGGCAAGTTACCCATTTGCCATAGCTAACCCTTTTTCATGCCATTGTGCACGGTTCCAATATCAAGGCTCCATCAAGATTGGTTTGTGATGAAAATCTGTGGTTTGGGAAAGGAGGCACTCTTGGTCGTATGCGTGGAGCACCGTCGAATGCCTAGAGCGCCGTCGTATGCATGGAGCCCGATCGTATACTTGGAGTATGCGTGGAGCATGTTTGTGTGCGTGGAGCACGGTCGTATGCGTGGAGCATGGTCGTATGCATGGAGCACGGTCGTTTGTGCGCAGCATGGTCGCATGCGTGGAGCCGGGTCGTATACGCGGAGCTCGGTCCACGACGTATGCGTAGAGCACGATCGTATGCGTGGAGCATGGTCGTATGTCTGCAACACGGAGCACGGTCGTATGCATGGAGTGCGGTCGTATGTGTGGACCGCCAAATTACACATTAGCTTTCGTTTTCACATACAACCGTCTCCACATCACTTCTAAACGTAGCAACTTTGTTTCCCGTCCACTCGCCAAAACAGACGTATTAGGAACAATGAGGCATGGTCGTACGCGTGGAGCAAAATCGTATGCGTGGAGCACGGTCATATGCGTGGAGCACAGTCATATGCGTGGAGCACGGTCATATGCGTGGAGCACAGTCGCATGCGTGGAGCACTTTCACGTGCGTCCACAGTAGTGTGCGTGGAGCGCGGTATATGCACGGAGCACAGTCGTATGTGCGATGACCCATGCGGTGGCCCGGCCAGAAATCGTGACAAGAGTAAAAGCCGTGCGCTTTAAAACAAAACAATGGAAATGCCACCGTGATGACATTTTCCCAGGTATGAAGAACCGTGAAACACGTGGTATGCAAATGTTTCGGGAGATTGGGAACTCGCCATTGGAGAAAGGGTCAAAAGGGTATCTTGTTTCGAACTTGTTTGAATCTTTTCGCCAGGAACAAAAAGAAGACCACACCAAAATGGCTTCCCCAATGCGAAGCAAACCCAACAAGGGAGGTGCTCCAACTTTGAGACTACCACAAAATGGGGGCAACCCCCAACATGACAAACCCATACCTGGGGTTTGACCCGGGCCCTCATTTGGGTCTGCGCCAAAATAGAAATCAAACCAACCTCGACAAGGGTACTCTCTAAAAACAAGCGACACACGTGGTTCTCCTTTGGTTGCCGTGCAAAACAATGCCCTTTCTGTAATCTGCTGGACCTCAGTTTGGGACTTTTTATCACCCTTTTTCCGGATGGTGTTAAAGGGGAACACCAAAATGAAACCAACCACCTGAAGTCACCATTTTTTTCAGGAACACCCAGTTCTGCACCCCTTCCGTTGAGAGACTTGCCATCCGTGCGCTGAGCCTCTCCTTCCACCTTTGCAGCTTCAACTTGAGCTCCTCTACCTCCGTCATCTCCTCGCACTGCCGGCGCAGCCTGCCAAGGGAAGCAGACCCGGAGGAGTCAACAAAAAAGACTTGCAAGCTTCGCTTGTAGACACATATGTGTAAATACAAAATACATAATATGTGTACGTATATACACATATGCATATGTAGGTGCACATACATAACACTTTTATGCATGTGCATATGTATGTATATAGTTTATGTAAATACGAAATATATGCGCACTGAGCAGGATCCCCGGTCCCGGTTTTGGTAAGATCCGGGCGCGCTCAAATCCACCTCCATCTCTTCCTTCTCTGCGCGCTGCTGCCTCACTGCTCGCCTCGAAACAGCAAGACGTCGCAAGGAAAGGCTGTGGCTCAAAACAATGTACCAATATGGTGCCTCTGCACATGGAACCAACTAAACCCGCGTAACCCTGGGTCTTTCATTTTCAGCGACACCCAATTGGCGACCGGAAGCCCCTTCAAACAATAGGAGTGAGCACACCTGAGATCCGCGGAAACCAACCTGGACAGCTCCGACCGACATTCTGGCCCATTGCGCAAACTCCGAGTTTTGGGCGTCCGCCGCAAGTATCAGTCCACATACGTCGTTCTCCCTCCCCAAAAAAAGCCAAGGGAGTAAGGAGTGCCACCTGAGTCAAAATCAAAACCCGGTATTAAAATGGTCTACCCAGAACCATGTAAAGAAATAAGAAGGCGGCCGCAGCTATTTATGGCTAGGATTGTCCCTTACTAACCTTCATCTACCCGGGTTTTGATTGTGGCTCACCTGACGTCATCTGCCCCACAACGTGCCAAAACGCTTGGGCAGTTGCGCGGATAACTCGAGGCAACCGGCCCAAAGGTCACCGGCTACGCGCCTCAATGCGCTCAGCTCCTCCTCTGCTACCCTTACCTCTTCAATAAGCTGCCACTCCTGCGCTGACCACATTGGTGAAGGAATTCGAGGCCGCAAGAGGACCAGGAAACCAATCCCAGGGCTGTCCGGAAAAAAAGGGGGGGGGGGGGGGAAAACGGCTGTCTGAACAACGCCGCGGGGCTGGCAGTTCCAGTTCAAGGGGTTTGTTTGTTGCGTTTGGAGTACCCCTCGCAATGCGACTCGAAGGGAGTACCCCTCAAAAAGACGCACCATAAAAGAGCTCCAGACGCTCGATGTCGGCAACCATTAGAAACTCGCGGGCCTGAAGGGAATTATCAATTCACAAGAACTAGGGAAGACAACATCCTCCACACTGGCAGAACATAGATAACGTTTGTACCCGCTTCGCTCAAGTAGAAGTTGTGTCAGCTCTGCTTGACCGCCAAACAAAACAACTCATCCTCATCGACTTCTAGCGGATCGAGCTCAAGCTGCAAACCCCATCCTGGAGCCTCATCTGCATTATTGTTGCGCTCAGCGAATTGCACTCAGCTGCAAGACGAGACTCCTGAGAGAGCCGGCACGGCGATGGCGTGAAACTCACTGGCCAGCATCTGTCCAAGAGCACTTCCACGAACCCCAAACCACTGCCACAAGTGAAAAACGTCTAAAGCCTTTATATCTTGTCTATGGAGTGGTTGTACACCCGCATGTTTTCCTTGGAGGGGGTAGGAAGCTATCTTAGAACCAGGGATTCTGGAAGATGAGCTTCTTCTTACAGGGCCCGCGGCCAGGTGCTATGTTGTTGGGAGGGAGTCTCGATATGAGCCACGGACTACTTGTTCCAAGGGACCATGGTTGGAGATTCATCAGTTCCTGCTCATCCCCAAAATGACCCAGAGGCAAATGAGTGTGGCTCAAAACTACCCAGGAGGGGCAAACCGCAGGTTTCGGTCCATTCCACTTACCTACCAGGGCACCCCATTTGGCGGGGCCCGTCCTTCATCTCCCCCCGCTGCAGCTCTCGCTTCCTCTCCAGCAGCACGCCCGCCACCCGCTGGCTCAGCGCCTTCCTGGAGTGCGCCTGCGCCTCCTCCTCAGAGAAGCCGAAACACCAAAGGTGCCCGGAAAAGGGGGGGGAGGTGAGAGCACGGCTACCACCTGTGTATTGCCTCCAACAGGGCACCAGCTAAACACACACACAAATCCATTGTCGAGGAGGGGTTGTAACCACGACTGGCAATGAAATCTAAAACCGCGCCAAAACTTTAGCACAACCCCGACAAAAAAAAAAGCTCGACAAAGCACGTTTTTGGCCCAATCGCATTGGATCTGCACATTCTGAGTTAGACGGCCTTCTTGACTAGGAAACGACAGTCTCGGTACTAATCAGCGATTTGGGCGCTGGATCTGTGGATTTTGGGTCAAACGACAAACGACCGTTTGACTACGAAAACGACGATTCGGGCGCTGGATCTGTAGATTTTGAGTCAAACGACCGTTTTGACTAGGAAAACGCGATTTGGGCGCTGGATCTCCGTTTTGACTAGGAACACGCGATTTGGGCGCTGGATTGTGGATTTGAAACGCGATTTGGGCGCTGGAGCTGTCGAGTTTGAGTCAAACGGCCGTTTGACTAGGAAAACGCGATTTGGGCGCTGGGAAAAACCTGAATAGACAGATCTGTCATGGAAAACCTGAAAAGACGTGCTGTCGGGATGGACAATTAAAAATTGTCAGTGTTTATATGTTGTCTGGTCGTTGTTCCACAATATCTGTCATTGTTACGACTCCTCCTGCACCTTGTCGCAAGACTCAATCAAAGAGCCCGGCAAACCTTCCCCCACCCGCAAAGTCAACACAAACTGCACGCGACCGGCCTGCAAAGCAATGACTCTCGCCTGAGCATCTTGCCAGTCCTCCTAGCAACGGTCAGATCGAATGCAAGAGCCAACCATCCGATCATCAGAGCCCGTCCTTGTCTTCCCTGGCTTCATCGATGTCCGCCTTCACTAGCTTGCCCCACGGCATATCCTAGCATGCAACGCGAATCTGAGCTTCCGGACAGATGTCTGCAACTGGCCTTCTGGCAGAAGGTCATCTGGACTCCAATGATGCCGCGGTCTCCATGCAATGCACAAAATAAGGGAGTAGATTTGCCTGAACACTTTGTGCAAGCTCTAACAAAGAAATGGGTGTGTGGCTGCCTGTCTAAGAATGCACGGGCGTCGGAGCTATGAGCCAAACAAGCGAAACCGGCGGTCAATGGCCGACCTGTGTGTTTGGTGTTTGGTTCCTGCAAGACCCACCAAAAGCCAAGGAATGAAGGTATTCACCCTAAAAATGGTTCTTCCAAAACCCCTGTCAGGTTTCATGTTGATTGGTGGGAGGGTGCTCTGACTCAGTCCACTTTCTTCGATTGACTGTGGGTGGTTCGCTGCTGAACACCGCAAGCCGCATCATAGGCACCGTCCAATACTCGGGCGTCCGTCCCCAACTCTGGGAACTTGAGTGGGCCACAGCTCCCACGAAGAAGGCCCCGGCATTTCCCAGAACAGCGGCCCACCAAGATGGATCTCTGTTTTTGTTTTTGGTTTCCCTGTACCCAGCAACCAGCTCGGGTGGCCCCCCAAAAAAAAAAAACACGCCCACATGTTTCAACCCACGCCTGAGCTCCTCGGGCAGCCCTTTCGCGCCTCGGGATCCAAAGGGAGGCGGGGACAAAAAAAGAGGAAGCCCTCCCCCCCCGGCTCAGCCCTTTCCTTTTTTAAATAGATTTAAGGTGGGATTCATGAGGGAACACCATGAAACTCCTTTAGTTTAAGGTGCCCCTTGAGGTAGGGTTTTAAAAAAAAAAAACTCATGAAAGTTTGAGGGAAAGAGGCTTCCCCGGCTCAAGGAAAATTCGGCCGACGTCGGCTCCGGAACGCCTATCCTGAGCACCTCGCTGCGCCGGAAGCAGAGGCGGTTGTGAGGATTCTCATCGCTGCACACCAGCGCACCTGGCAAAGCCCCCAAGCTATCGATCCTCTTCATTCATGGGGGGCTAAGGAGGGGCTATCCCTAGAGCTTACCCTAGGGCTGGGTTCAAGAGAGCCCTTGTGCGAGAACCAACGCCTTGAGGTCGCGATACTTTGTGCCAAGCCATCGACATGCCAAGCCATGCCAAGCCATGCCAGCAACACTGACAAGGTCTGCCAGATGCAGGCCTCCAGATCGCCGAAATGGATGCGGGGCAACCACCCAACCAGGCAAACAGGTCCACAAGAAACATGCCTATCCGTCCCAGTAAGTATGACGCCGGTGAAACACAAAGGAACACCAAGCACCGCTTTTGTACGCACTCATGGCGGCTGTCTTAGGCGCTTGCCAATCGTACCAACGCCACCGTAGAGCTCCTCAGTGCTAAATGTCGAGCCTTCCCTGAAATTTCACCAAAGATCGCAACTTTAGCCACATCGCTCTAAGTTTTATGAACCCCTCCGTGGTTGCTGGACCCCCAAATGGTGTTCACCCTTTGAGGTCCAAAAGATGCAAGCAAATTCACACCCACCCCAACAAACCAATTTGGGGCCGCACCCAAGGCTCGATTTCTGCATTGGCTCGCAAAGCCCCAGAGCAACCGTGTTCAATGCCCAAAAGGGTAGGTAGCAACATAGAGGACCTGCACAATGGCTTCGGTTCTCCTTTTAGTTTCCCCTCACAAAAAAAAAAGTGAGCCCCGAAAAAATGCCCGAAACTGGGTCCATTGAAGCGACGTCAAATGACTCATGGTTTGGGAGAACAACCCACCCCACCCAAACAACAATCACACACATGTTCACTCGGGTGGAAAAAGTCTCTGAATGGGTGACCCTCGCAGATCATTTCAGGGAGAAACATGATTCACATCACCCACCACGTAGGACCACGTTTCCGACTCGGTCGAACCTGAGATTTGGACATGGGTCAAAGTTTAGCCACCAGGGGTACCAGGGTTCCGATTTGGCTACCGATTTTTGACAACCACGGCCATTTCGAGCGTCCACCACGGCGCTGTCTTTGGGCACGAAGCGCCGCACCGCCGCCACGATCTCTTCGAAGGCGCAGAGGTTGGCTTGACCTGAGAGACGTGGCGTCGCATCGGAAACGCATGCTGCTGGGGTCCGTGGATGGAGGAAATCCGTCTGCAGCCTAGAAACCCATGTTTGTTCGTACAGAGGAATCATCAGAAACCAGGGTTTCTTGCTCCTGATTGCTGAGTTTTTCCTGCCCCAGCTTAGCATTGCAGAGGGACTGGAGCAACACCGCGGCTTGCTAGAAGGTGCAGGATTGTGTCCATCCTCGGTAGCAGGCTTCACCTGGGAAAAAAATCCAAGGTCGTATATGTTGAGCGCACAGCACATTTTGTTAAACATGAGGGAACCACGGAAGTTTCCCTTTGAATTCCTTCTAAACTACCCAACAAAAAGGAAACTCAAAGTCAAGACGCGCCGTTGTTGGCACCTGAGGGACGCAGAGTGCCAACTGCTGGTCATAACCTTTCTCAACGCCACCCCTAATTGTTCAAATCCGCGATTTGTGTCGACAAAGCGGTTCAAACTAAACAGCCATCTATCTCCAAAAGATCGTAAGGTGTGCGCGTGTTAGCCACGCCGAATGCTTCATGTTTTGCATGGCCCGCGCCTCCTTGCGCCCCTTCCAACCCACGGGAGCCTTTTTCGCCGGGCGACGGAAGACGAAGGGCGGGAAGCACAGCTTGGGCTGCAGCGGCAGCGACAGCAGCTGCTCCCGAAGGAAGTTCTTGTTCCCCGCAAGCTGCACCCACGACTGCGACGCGTAAGGCGTAGGTTTGGACTTGCTGTTGCTGCTGGTGTTGCTCTTATCTGTTGCTGCTATTGATTGAATGTACTGTTCTTGCCCTTGTTCTTTTTCTTGTCGCTGTTGCTGTTGATGTTGCCTCTGGTTCTGCTGTTGCTGTTGCTGCTGCTGCCCCCGCCACTGCTGCTGCTGCTGCTGTGTTAATTGGGTGGTGTCAATGACTCTGAGCGCTCTCTCAGCTTAGTTTGCCTCCTGTCTGGCGGGTGAATTTTCCAAAGCCCGTCGAAACGGGCCAAGCGGAGTGCAGAACGTCAGCTTCCCCTTTGCCATGAGCCCGTCACTGCAGGCAAACCCGTCTGGAAAGCCGTGCCACCTGCCTACGTGCAACTGTCTTACGGCCCGCAGCCGAGAGCAAGCCTCTTCGTCGTAGGACAGGATGCGAGAGGTGTGCTTGTCTGCAGTGTTGAAGTTTGCCCATATAGCATACCACCTCAGGGCGCTGACGCAAATCGGGATTCCTGCAAATTCTGCACTGGTGATAACAGGGTTCGAGGGCCCCTTCCCTTCCTAGGAACCAAAAATGCACAACGACGACTGCGACGATGACGACCACCCTCACCACCACCACAACAACCACCACCCCACCTATGTTTGCCTTTTTGAAAGGACCCCCTCCCCCTGCTCCTGCTTCCCCTCTAGAGCGCTGCCATCTGCTGGCTAGGGAGTATCAAAGGGGACAGCCGCCATCTCTGGAGGTGGTGTTGACATCTCACAAGGGCATTGTGTGAATGAACACCTAGGGGAGCCGGTATGAACCACCAACTGGCACCCAGTGACTTTGTCCATCCGAACCCCCCGAACTCCCGCTCCCGAGCCCTGCCCCCCACCGAGCCTCGCCTCCCCAAACCCCAAACCCTGCACCCCACCCCGCACCCTGCCCCTGACCGCTTACTATTTTGCAACCTGTCTGTTTAGGATCTTGGTTTCCATATATTCTTTTGAAATTGACCATTTTATGCCGAGGCAATATGGCTTTGTCTCAAACTAGGGAAACGCAACAAGAAAAACGGCTTCCCTTTGGCTTCCTTTTAAAACCAACCAAACAAGGAAGAAAGACACACCCATAGAGTCACAATCAAAACCTGGTATTAAAAAAGGCCGGACAAGGCCAAATACAACTCACCTCCCCTCCCCTCACATGGCCACGGGTCGAAATCCAAATCGTACCCCCGGTGAACATCCCAATCCAACCACTAAAATAGGTTCTAAAATGGTGAATTCCCCAACCAACCCAAATCGGATCCCATAACGGTTTTGACAACCACAGCCACATCGGGTGGGCTGAACCCCCCCTCCCCCCCCCGCCCCCCGCGGTCCGCTCCGAGCGCCCGGCAGGTCCCGGCGCCGCAGCTGCGCCAGCAGCCGGGCCAGGGGCCGCCCCGCCGCCTGCTGGCTCGCCGCGCGCCAGACCAACGTGAGCTGCACCAGGCCGCTGGACCGCTGCCTCGAGGAATTCGACTCGAGGAGCGCGCCGAGCCGAGTCCAACGGCGGTCCGCCGACTCGAAAGAGAAAAAGATTGGGTGGGCGCTGCCTCGAAGCGGTGGGAGAAAAGTGGGCGGTGGCAAGAGAATGGAGACAACCATGGCTCACCCAGGTGGAGACTAACACGAAAAAATGCGTGAGTCTAGGTCTTTTGACTTTGAGCCATGCCCGAATGTCAGGCAGTCAGTCTGATCACATAGGTGTTGTTGGTGTCCATGTTTTCAGGGTGGCAGGTTGTTTTGTGTTTGCCGTAATCCCAACTGGTCATCCTTCGGTTGTATTGATCTTCAATGTGCGGGGTTGGAATGGTTGAGAGATGAAAGGGTGCAAAGGCTTAAAGTCAAACGAGATATTAGTATAAGGTCAAAAAGACAAGATATCGCGGCTGAAGGTCGAATGTGGCAAAGTGAACACGTTTAATGGTAGAATCAGAAGGTGAAAACGAAAGATGGGCCAAGACGGGAAACCCAAAAGGTCCAAACAGGTATGTGTCAAACCCAGGACTTCGGACCCCAAGGGATTTCGGCTTCCCACGGGCCTCACCTTAAACCAGCCCCAAGAAGGGTACCACCTCCCCAAAAACTCGCGCCAACAGAAGGGGCTGGGATTTGCCAAGCTGCACCTCCAGCTTCAGGTACCTCAGGTCGCCTGAGCTCCGAAGCGTTGTATGCCTCCCACCAAACAAAAGTAAACCAGCTTAGACCCCAAATGGCTGTGGCTGAAAAAAAAATGTACCAACATAGCACCAAACGGTAACTGCAAACAAAGGCTAACCCTAGCTCTTTCATTTTGAGCCACACCCAAATGCCATGGAGAGATTGCAACTTCGACCTGATCAGCACCCTGACTGCATCGCCAAACACACTGGCAACTGCCACGAAGCGCACAAACAGCACCCTGACCAGCACCTGCAGCAATCTGGTCTGATCTCGCAAAACAGGCTGCCCTCTGTAGAAGTAAGAACCCCTTCTAGCTTTCAGCTACCTTAACAACCAGTGATGGACAACAATCGGCTTTGCGCCTGGTTTATATCCCAATATGCGGAGTTTCGTCTATCCGGGCCACAGCATAAAGAAAGCGGCCCCGAGCGAATTTCCGAGACAGGCCTTCTCCTGTACTCTCGTCGTAGCCACGGAGCTTCGCGGACTTGCAGGCGGCCGAAATCGCCTGCCATTGGAAGGTCGGTCCCCTGAAATGGTTGGTGTCCTTTGGGAAAAAAAAGAGCACGCGAAACTCCGCTTGACCTCTGGGTTCTATGGACAGGGAGGAGTGTCTCGGACCTGGGGGACGGGGAAGCTTCCCGCGGGCTGGAGAGCCCCGACTTGGGGAAAACCCGGCTTCCCTTCTGTCCAAAAAAAAGCCAGCGTCTCGTATTGAGTTGCCACCCAAAAGCCGCATGTTGTGGGGACGTTGAGTTTGAACCGCGACCCAACAAAAAAGAAGCCGCGGGGAAAATCGGAAAGAATGGGTTGGTTGCGCAACCCGTGTTGACACAACTGTTGGGCTATTCTCCCCCCCCCCCCCATATCTTCTTCGGTTTCCAACGGGCAGGGCATGTAGCGTTCCCCGGCCCCGCCTCCAGCGCGGAGTTGATGGACGGATGGTGCGCCGCGCACCCGGCCACTGGCACCACGTCGTGGGACTTGGCCAGAAAGAGCCCGATCTCCACGCCCCCGCCTTCAAGAGGCGGGTGAAGTGAGGTAGGGTGAGGTGAACTGAGGCACAAACAAAACCTGATAAAGTCGGCTACACCTCCCCCAAAGAAAAAAAAACATGTGAAGAACTCAGAGGGCGGATAGCCGCACCCATTTTCTGACTGGGATTGTTCTTTACTACCCTTCCGAACTTCCACCCTGGTGTTGGATTGGGCTGGGGCGGGGTGGAAAACCGACCCCTTCCCAGAACAACCATGCTTACCCTCTTTCCAACACCTCTTCAAGAGAACTCCAAAACACTAAGCGGGTGTTCACTCCTTGCAAACCCCCAGGTCCCTTAAATTGAACACTTGGGGGAACCCGGTGGGATTCCTTTAAATCACCTGAGAGTTCATAATCCATCAACTCACTCAGTACAGGCCACTTTTTTGAGGGTTACCCCCCTGGAAACCACAATCTTGAGAGGAAGTGGAAAACATCAGCTGGTCGACTACCATGGGGGTCCCTCTCATTCGGATGTCACGTTGCCCCAGTCCCGAGACGCCTTTCCAGCATCCCCAGAATTGCTCACTTTCACTGATGCTTTTCCCTGGATGTCCACCACGTTCCAAAGCGAACCTTCGGGAACTAGTGACACAGTCCTGCAAATGGGACCCTTGAACGGAAACTCGCTTTGCATCGGCAACCGCAAAACATGGAGCCTCTTCTGAAACTCTGTTTCGGTACCCACAAAGGGACCAAGCCTCGAAACACTCGACGCCGGAAGTCGACTTCCCCACCTGAACAGGCGCGCACCGCCAGCTTGGCAGAGGAGCGCCAGCCTGCGAATGGAAGGAGCCAGGTTCCGGTGGCCCATGTGACATGGTCCCCATTTCGAAATGGACCCAACATGAGGCCTTGTCCTGCCTGCATCAAGAGCGCAGTCTTGGCCAACGCAGAAGGCTTGAGTCGGCCGCTCGAATCAGCTTTAAAATTCCAAGGAAGCTGAACCTGGCAAATGAACCAGTGCGTTTACTCGGACCTCTTCGAAGCTGGGATTCTCTGGTGTTTTTTCCATCAGGACAACCTCTTGGAAACCGCCGGACCAAACCCTTTGTTTCAGGACCGCGTTTTGCAACACCCGAACACCCGCGACTCACCCCCATCCCACCAGACTTCTCTCCGCAACCCCCAGGCGCAACAAGTCCGCTCGGAACCCCCCACGCGCGGCGCCGCCTTTCAGCGGCCCCAGGCGCAGCGGCAGAGGATGGCCCAGGGCCCCGAAGAAGCCTTCGGCGCTCTTCACCACCGGCGCCGCCAGCGGCGCCTCGATGTACACCTCGCTCGCGGCGGAAGCTCGCTGCGAAAGCTGACCGAGCCACCGAAGCGCTGCCAAGTCCCCAAGTTCCAAACAAAACCAGCTGGGCTTGGTGTTCGGCCAGGGAGTGAAGGACAAGTTCGGACTTGAAGTTGTCAAAAGGAAATATGCGGTTCGGGGTTGAAAGAAAAGCTTGGTTGGTAGTCCAGCTATCCGTGGCATTCAGGAGAAGCTTAAAAGGCAAAAGCAATGAACTGAAGCAGTCAAAAGACCTCAGAGGGCATGGAGCAACCGGCGTGACATGCCCTTTCAGCTCGGATGCCATGGAGAAGAAGCGAAGCACGAAAACGCAGCCTTCGATAGGTTTCGCCAAGTGAAGCTTAAGCCCAAAAGCTTGTCTTTTGGAGAAATCAACCACCTCAAGTATACTTTGGGGTAGTCAAAAACTGGAGCTCGAGGAGGAGAACTTGCTAGCAAAAAGAGTGCGAACTTGGACGCAATTTCGATTCTCAACCAACACTGCGCATAGCAATGGTCAGGTAGTCTGGTTTGCCTTCTTGGGGATTACCCCACGGGTGGTTTCCTCTTGGTCGTTGTTTTTCACCAAGCACCCGCAAAGAGGTGCCCGTATTTCATCCCTAACACGGATCGTGCGGGTCTGAGCTCCCTCTGCCCGGTCCAAAGCACCCCACCGCCCCAACAGAAATGTTTGCCTTTTCACTAGTCCACCACGGGCACCTCATGGTGGGCAGGCATTGTGAGGGAGGGCTCAAAATCACTTCTGGGGGAAGTTGCCCTTGGCAGTTGATATTTCTCCAATTGAGGGGAAGCCCCAAAATGGTGTGGCCCTGTTTTGGTTCTTCGGAACAAGCAAACAAAACGAGGTTCCCAAAAAATGGCATATATTATATACTGTATACTCATTTAGAGGGACGAGCTGAGGCGTCAGCCAGCGAAGGGTCGATCAAGCGGGACTGCTGCTTCGTGCGCTTCTTGGCGGCGCGCTTCCTTCGCAACGCGACGGTTCGAGGTGGCACGACTCGTCTGAGGGTTGGCTGGTCAAAAAGCACCGCCCCGATTTGGGACGTTGCGAACAAATGACCGGAACAAATGCAGTATGGACCCCAGCGTTGTTCTTTAGCCACCAAGTTTGGTTTTGGTTGCGGCTTGAGTTAGAATCATCCCCACTTAGCCCCCTTGGCGCAGGGATTTCCCTCCCGCGAATGCAAGCAGCTTGCTGATGGACTGACTGCCCACATTGGGAGCACATATTGAAGCAAATGCCCCCAAATCTGTCTTGCGTCCGGACTCGCTGGACCCCACAAAGGCCCACTACTGTGTCACGCGGTGTGTTTATGGGACCCATTTGGTGGGCATCATTTGCACGTTTCTTGCCAAGCACTAGGATCTTCCCCATCAGTCACGGGTCCCGCAAGAAATGGTGGAGCCCTGGAGCTGAGTTGGTTCCTTTCGTTTTCCCTGCAAAAAAAAACCTGTGGCTTAAGAGAGACACACCCTGTGCCTGGCATTCCGGAGCTGTGTGGGCGTGAGCGTCTCATCTCGCTTGCGCTTCATGCCATGGTCCGAAAAAGCCGAAAGCCCGACCGAAGGCTCAGAAACAGAGGTCTCTTCAAATAAGTGGTTCAAAATTAGGCAGCTAGGGTTACGAAGGTTTTAGTCCTTGGTTCCATTTACCGTTTAATGCCATTTTGGTACATATATTTTGAGCCGCAGCTGAATAAGGCTATAAGGCTATAAGGGAATCCCAAAAACAGACGGCGACTTCTCATTGTCCCTTTGGTGCTCCCTTTGCTCTCTTTCCGTTTCTTCACCCTTGATTTCGCCTGTGGTTTCCGCTTGGCTTCTCCCATGAAATCGACCCCAAAACGCGTACCTACGCGCACATGTGCCAACTTTCAGCTCTCCGGTGTGGTTGCGAGGCAGATTTGTCCGTGGTGCTTGGCTAAGGTGCCAAGACTGATGTTGCCAACTCTGCGACTTGCTAGGGGGCACTTCTGAGCCGACGGCAGGCAAGATGAATGCTCAAGCCTTCAAGTGCAGAAGCATGATTGCCCTTACGCCGGACACAGGCTTCGCAGTCTTTTCCTCAATCATCTGACTGCTTTGCCTCTGCCTCGGCCAGGTCAAATACTTACAAGAACATGAACATCAGTCATGCATTGCCATTCCTTGCGAAGACTTTTGCCAATGAGACCGCTTCGGCACATCCCACACGGATCGGCCGCCCCTTCCCGCGCCTGCCGCATTCGCCGGGAGCGGACGCGCTTCGCCTTCGGCGCCGGGACGGCCGGGACGGCCGGCACGGCCGCCGGAGGCGGCGCCGTCTTCGCCGGCGGCGGGGGGAGCCCCGCGCCTGAGGCCACCGGTGCCCCGTCTTGGCGTCGTTTTAAAGAGGAATGTTTGGGTTGGTGGTGCGATTGGGCAGGGAATGAGTTGGATGGAATGACCCTGATGAACCTTGTTGGTTGTGGTTTCCTTTTTTCGGGGGCCAAAGCTTGGGTTCCTTCCATTTCTCATTCCCTACCTATCTCACCAGCAAGAGATGGCCTGGACACCTTCTTTGTGCCCGGTGGTCTCAGCCGCAACTTTTGGGGAAAAAATCGAAGCCTCAGTGGGCCACCGGCTCCATTGGAGAGATGTGTCTGAGGGTGAGTATTTGAACTGCAAATGGTCATGGGATGTGAGCACTTGAACTGTCAAGTCTTGCGGGTCACCGCAATCTCCTGAAGATGTGTGTCGTCACGCCAGGCCTCTTTTGTCTCTTTTCTTCTTGGACTTCAAGCAGGCCAAAGGGTTTACTCCTGCCAAGGCGACTGTCACGCGCCTCTTGAGGCTTCCCCTTGAAAGGTGGGGGGTGTCATTCTTTTGAAGGTACCCCCCTGGGGTGGTTCTGAAGGAAACCAAAAGGAAACCAACCATGTTGGCGGTTCCCTGAAAGAAAAGGGAAAAGTCCAGGTTGGCTTGAAGGGAACCGATCTCGCCAGCTTTCAAGGTATCCCCAGTTGGAGACCACGTTGCCTTTGCAGAAACAAGAAAGCAGCGGAGGCCCAAAAACACGGGTGGCCGGACTTGCAGCTTCTTCCCTTCAAAACCAACCACGCCGTGGCTTAGCGACCACACCGGCGTTCCGCGTGGGCTCCTTTCTTCTTCTTCGCCTTCTTCGGCTTCTCGGCCAAAGCTTTTTCCCGCAGCTCCCGTGCCTCCGGAGGCAAAAAGCTGAGTGCCTTCCCCACCTCATCCCAAGATGTCCATGACCTCACCAAAGTCCCAAAACCCAACCCCTCTCTAACCTCTCCCCAGCCCTATGTACTCCATTTCCATCCATCCCCTCCCTTCCAGCAGGGCAAAATCCCATGCTTCAGCCAAACCATCCGACTCGAGTTAACCACGACGCCACACGTTTCCCAGCCCTTTTTCGGTTCCCCAACCACCTCGAAGCCATCCTCACTCCCCGCAAACCCCCATCGCTCCCCGCCTGCAGCTCCGGCAGCCGCCGCTTCTCCCAGCCCGCGGCCAGCTGCCGCTGCGTTTCCCGCGCCGCCGCGTCGCATTTCGCCGTGCGCGAGGGCTCCTCCAGCTTCGGCACCGGGCCGTCCAGCCTGGGCCGCGACTCGTTTGACGCGACGCTCGGCGACCGCGAATCCGCGAAACCGCGAAACCGCGAAACCGCGAAACCGCGAAACCGCGAAACCGCGAAACCGCGAAACTGCGAAACCGCGAAACCGCGCCCCCGAAAAAAAGATGGGGGAAAGCAAAAGACCGCGCGGAGGGGAAGGTCCACCCCAAAAAGCGCCAACAAAAAGCTCCCCTTAGGGATCCCAAGGGATCCCATTGGTTGACCCTAGCAGCTCCTCACCAGCACATGATGGGGATGTTTTTTGTTGAGGGTACCCCTGCTTGGTTGTCTCAAAGGGCACCAGAAGTTGGAAACCACCAAACCCAAATTGCTTCACCCCTGCCTTTTCAACTGCCTTCAGGTTTCAGCCACACAGCCCTGACAGGGGGCCTGATCAGCGGCACCCCAGGCACATCCCGCAGCAGATTCCGCAGCTCCGGGTCTTGGGTGGCCACCAGAAGCCTGGCTCCCCTATTTTTTTTGCATGGGTTTGCCTTTTCCTGGCTGATCCCCTGAGGAATGGTTCAGGTTCAACATGGGGAATCAAACCCGGATTCTTGTTTGCATGAGTTTGCCCTATTCCTGGCTAATCCCCTAAGGAATGGTTCAACATGGGGAATCAAACCCGGAATTGTTTTCCTGGCTGATCCCCAAAAAAGGAATGGTTCAACATGGGGAATCAAACCCGGAATTGTTTTTGCATGGGTTTGCCCTTTTCCTGCCTAATCCTAAGGAATGGTTCAACATGGGGAATCAAACCCGGATTTTGGTTTGCATGGGTTTGCCCTTTTCCCGGCTGATCCCCAAAAAGGAATGGTTCAATATGGGAAATCAACCCCATGTTTATTTGCATGGGTTTACCATTTTCCTGCCTAATCCCCTAAGGAATGGTTCACAGTGGGGAATCAAACCATTTTAGAAATCAAGAAGCGTCATCCCGTGACAGTGCACTTGTTCTCTAGCAAGGGCAAACGGGTGCCCAGTACATCGGGGTACCTGCGCACCATCTTCGGCCCCCTTTCCGCCTTGCAGGTGGCTTGTGCAGACACCTCGCACGCCCGCTCTCTCTCTCTCTCTACCTCTCTCTTCCCCCCACCTGCGCTCGTTGGCCTTACCAATCTGCTCCGCAATGCACTTCGCAGCGCCGACGGGAGACTCGTGACCACACTTGAGCCTGTAGTACCTCGGTCCGGATACCCTTTCCGGCGGAGTTCGCGGGCAAAAAACCGTGCCCACACACGGCCCAAGTCAAGTGCCGAGACGCGGAAAAAGAGGGGAAAAAAACTGAAATATCACTCCAGCTGAAGCATCGACCTTTCAGGAGGGTGTCATACCGTTCTACCCCAAACAGTGCGTTGTACACTGAGCAATCTTTGCTGTCACATTGAGAACACGATGAAAAACAGAACATTCACTGATTGTTGGAACTGGACGATGACGGGCTTTGAAAGACTATCCTCCTGTTCAAACGACCTCTTGTTCACTTCAATCATTGCTGGAAGAAGGATAACCAGTCCATTACAGTGACATCCTTCACATGCACGTCACGGTGTCAACAGAAAACAGCTCCGACAAATGGTTTGAGAATGAGTTTTTCAAAACTACCTGAGACACTGGTCTCCCTGTCTCCTGGTATCCTGGTCTCCTGGTTTTCCGATTCCTTCAAGAGAACTGTTTGGCCTCAAAGAAACAAGCCATTCTTAGCAATCAAAAAACCGTTTTTCCATCATCCCCCCTGTAATTGATTGGCTGCGGCTTGCTGCTAGCTGCTAGGAACCCAGCCACCGGCCACCGGCGGGGGGGGGGGAGCAAGGGGGCGATCAGCTCGCCGCAAGGCCACGAGTCCGAGGCGCCCCTTGGCGATGATGGCGGCGCCCAGCGCGCAGTCCCCCAAGGTCCGAAGCTCCTGAGAAAGAAAAAGTCGCCGTGGAGGAAAACGCGAATCCATCCAAGAAAGCCCCCAAAGTCTGTGGATGAGGGCGAATCCATCCAAAAAAGAAACGAAGCCCCAACTTTGCTTTGTGTTTTTTTGCTTTTGTTTTTTTGCTGTTGTTTTTCTTTTCAATGATTCGATTCCCCTGGAAATTCCCAACCAAGGGAGGTTTCTCTCAAACTGGTGTATGGCTGTCTCCTTCTTTAGGGGACCCCGCAGAATGAATTCGGCTATCCTGTTTGTGTTCCTTCAAAACAATCAAAAAAGGGTTACACTCAAAAAACACAGCCATGGATGCGGGGCTGTCAAAATAGGGATTCGGACCAACAAAAAGTGGTGGTCAAACATATACACACACACTCTCTCTCACCTTCGGGCACCACGCCCCCCCCAAAAAAAAAAAGGAAAAACAAAAACAGAAATGTTTGCCATCCGGCGTTCCTCCACTTGTTTTCTTTCTTTCGGGGGCTCCTCCAGCACGCAGCCGGTGGTCATGGGCGTGGTGCGGCCCTCCAGCATCTTCGGCAGCTGCTCCTGGAGCCGCTGCTACTTGAGAAATCAGGTCGAAAACCCCCCAAAAATGGGCGTGGGTCAAAATTAAATCACTAGGGGACCGCAGTAGTTCGTCCATGTTTCCATTTGTCAGGGCAACCCGTTTTGGGTACCTCTTTTGGCCCACCGCCAAATGGCTTCTTTTCCCTTGGTGTGCATGTGGCTGTGGGTCAAAACCCACAAAACCCCTGGTGAACATCAAAATAGGTGGTTCGTGGGTATTCATCCGCCCCAAAATGGAGTCATAGGTTATGACCCATGGCCATGCTCTGCCATCCGAATCCAATAGAGGGTTCCGCAATCTGAGACACAAGATCGGGGTACAAGCCTGAAGAGCTTGAAAGTATATGGCGACTCTGAGGGGGAAAGTAACTGTTTAACTAAACTAAGATGCGGGCGAGACTTGCGACGACTTTCACTGGCTCACTGTAGCCCAGCAGCCTGAGACATATCCTGACTCCAGGGGCTGGGTGGGCTTGACGTTGCGAATTCTGAAAAGCGGACCCTTTGGTGGACAGCATTTTGGTGGGCAGTCATGTCCACCACCCAGTTTTGAGGTTGCCTAAAGTTCGTAGCCATGTTGAATTGTGAACTAACAAGGGGAAAACCAGCAGAATCATCTTGGAAGATGTTTTGAAGCGTATCATCGTTCAAGATGTTCTGAGGCGCATCAGCTGGAACCTTCTGAATTCTCAAAAGCCTGCAAAACTATGCTTGGTAAAATGATATCTTTAAATAAACAATAAAAAGAAAAGGAAACAAACTGGAAACGGTTCCCTGTGGTGTCCCTGCAGACACACTCGCACACACAAAACAAAAAACAAGAGTTTCCCCTCAAAAGCTCCTTGACGTAGATGCGTTGCTGGAGCGCGTGCGTCAGGAAGGTGCCATCCACCAGAACGTGGTAGGGCTCCTTGGGCCGAAAAACTCGGCGAGGCGGGGCCCGCGACTTTCGCTTGCCTCGTCCGCGGAGATTTGGCCATGGGCTTTTCAAAATCCAAATCGTACCGAGTGAACATCCGATTCAATCCAACCACTAAAATAGGTTCTAAAACATGGGCGGTGAATTCACCTGCCCCAAAATGTGATACCATTGGCTTTGACCCACAGCCATTTGTTTGTGAGGGTTGGAGTGAGTCCCCAGGTTTTCTCGCGGAAACAAAAAGGGAGTCCCTCCCTTGCAAAACGGACCATAGACTACAAGTCAATGAGACCACACTCACATGGCAAGTTTGAGAAGCCGTTTGAGAAATCCCATTCAAAATGGGGGGGGCCATTTTGTGGATGTCTTGGGGGTGAAAACGGGGTTGCAAAAGAATAATTTTCCTTTTGGTTTCCCCTTAAAACCAACACCAGAAGGGCACCCACAAACAAGAGACACCATATTTAGAGCAAGGTGGTGGTCGAGTCACCCGCAAAGCTGACTGCATCTCAAGTGATGGGCAAACCCTGCCAAGTGCATTGCACTCCAGTGTTGGGTGCTGTGTCGAAATAGGGGACTCCCCCAAATAAGGCTTCAATCGCCCTTCACTTTGGAAAGCAAGCCGAGCTCGAGCCCAAAAAAAGATGCCCCCCAGTTCCACCCATCAGTTACCACCGCACTTCCGTGGAGTGGCCCAGAAACCTCCATGAGCTTTCCTTTGCACAAAAAAGGCGGCCTTCCCAAACAAGGCGTGAAACCTTAGCGCCCGGAGAACACCAGTACGCCCTCAGACTAACATGGAAGCTCCCAGCCTCTTTGTACATGGAACCAAGTCTTTCAACCAGGTCCTATGAGCTTCCATGATGGTAGTCCCCACACCCGGCTTCCGACTCAAAACCGTGCGTCCTGCACCCCAAAGGTCAGCCGAAAGAAGCGCAGGATCCGGCGGTGGTTCTTGTGCCGCTTCAGACGCATGGCGCGCGAGAACGGGAGACCTCCGGCCCTCTCGCAAGCTTCACGTGGCGTTGGTGGGTTTTGTGTTGGAGGGAATCCACCTGCAGGGTGTTGGATTTGTGACAAATCCATTTTAAAATGTCAACCTTAAACGGACGAAGAACTCCGCATTGCTAAGCATCTGCTGTAGATGGGACTGATTGAAACCCCTGGCTCTTGCAGCCAAAGCTTCAAGCACGCGGTTGAGCCAACGACTGGCTGTGCTCACAGCTCGTGCTGCTCCCTGCTCCGTTTTCGCCAAACGGCCGAGTAAATGCAGTGTCAGCCCATAAAATTTGGGCGAGCTTCTCTCAACAGGCATGGCAGCGTGCGCGCTCATGCTTGCAAGCCCTTCGGCTTGGAAAAGGCCATATTGAAATAGAAACATCCGGCGACCCGGGTGGGGAGCAGGCAACATGGCGGCTGGCATAGACTACTCATGCAAGTGATTGCCATGCCATGCAGTTGCCCAGCTCCCCACAAAAAAAATTGAGCCATGCACCCTTGCAGTGGAGCGGAAACGGAACCTGGCATCGCCTTCGGCTTCTTGCCAGAGCTTGGCCATGCATTGCCAAAAGAATATCATTGCAAGCGCCCATCTCAACCGAAAGTCGCTTCCGAGCGTGGCCGACTCCAGCGAATGCCGTATGGTTCGCTGATTTGTGAGCTTCTCACAAACAGCCCCACAATGAGAAGTGCAGCCCGATTGAAACATATGAAGCGACACGAGTCGCTGCAAATGCGTGAAGCAATGGGAAAAGTGTGACTGTGTTACTGGCCCCCGGTCGTAGCAAAGCCTCCACATTTCGGCTGGGACCATTATGCTTTACTGAGCCTCGTCAAGTCAAGTTTAGACAATGACTTCTTTGCACCATGTTCACATTGACGGGGGGAAAGGCCTTTGCAATCCCTGAAGCAAAGTCGGGGTACGCCCAGCTGTCAGCAGTCGAGTTGGCTGCGAAGCTTTCAGCGACTCCTCGAGCGAAGGGACTGCTGCGACCCGAGTTTGCCTTCCCAACCCCCGCACCAGGACGTCGCCTCCAAACGGTTTCTACCAAAAAGCTCCAATAGGTCCAAAGAGGTCCAGAGGAGTCCAAACTCTTCTGGTGATGGGTCCAAACAAAGACTCCAGCAATAAGTTCAAAGACAGGTTTAGTGCAAAATTGTACGTGGAATGTGTCAACTTCCCAGTCAGGGGTCCAAAACTGTTCATGGACAATTCCAACGAAAAACTGCGAGCCCCGATGACCCGTCCTCACTAGCTTCCTTTGCGCATGTGACACAATAAAAACAGGCGGCTTTCCGGTTGGTTTTCCTTTGAACCCAGGCGAACACGTGAAAAGGGCACCTTTCGCCTCAAAAGCAAACAAACACACATCTCTTTGAGAGAAACCACCCTGAAACCAGCCATTTGCTCTGTCACACCTCCTTCCCCCGGAAAAAGCCGCCAAAAAACGGCGTCAAGCCACAAAAACAACGGCGCCAACCACGTTCTTTTTGGCCTGGCTCCGGCTTTTCCCCTTCCCCCTCCCCCCCCTTTTCCCCGCACTCCACCGGGACTTCTCCTAGTGGAAGCCGAGGCACCCGTTGACCTTGTGCGCCATGGCGGTCTCCGTGGCGTGGAGCAGCGTGTGGAGCCGCTCCCGCAGCTTGCCCAGCTGCATGCTGTCCATCAGCTTCCTGACTCGCGTCTGACTCGCGACCGACCGGTCGGTCCCCCGCCAAGTCCGCCCGTCGACCCAAAAACAACGGGGGGGGGGGGGGGGGAAACGCGTGTACAGGCCCGACCCGTCCCCCGAAAGAAGAAGAAGAAGAAAAAAAACGTGTACAATGAGACCCAAACAAATATCCATCTGTGGGGTGAAAACACTGTGAAATAGCGGCCCTTTCAGATTTTGAGGCACACCCAGCGTTCTTCTACTTGGTGCTTCGGATTGGTTTGGAGGTTCGGTTTCGCGGCTTTCCGTTTGCCCACAAACCCAAACCACCAACTATGGGTTGACATGAGACAACAGGGGCACAGGGAGGGTAGGATGTGCAAATCATTCTTGTCGAGCGTCCCAGAGGGGTGGAGTGGTTTGGTTTGGAGTGGTTTGGGTGTCCAGCGCAGCGGAAAGTCGGAGCCGTACAACTGCTCCAACACTTCTTGGCGCTTTGGGGGCCTGATGGTTTAGAGGTGGTCCGGGGGAAGTTGTTGGGAGGGAAGATCGAGTCTGGGCCTCAAGGAGGTTGGGACCCAGTGGATAGAGCCATTTAGGGTCCGTGAAACCTTTTGTTTCAGCAGGCTCGGCATGCAGGCCAGGGCCGGTCAAAACGCAGCCAGTGCTTTCCAAAGCACACCTCCCCTTAAAACTTGCAAAGTGGTTTTCAGCACACACCGCTACATCACAAATAGGTGTCTTTGAGCTGGGATGAGGAAATAAGCTGCGAAATCCTTTAATTAGCGTCAGCACGGGCACTAGGAAGCGCAGTTACAGCGCCCACAAGGGGACCATGCCTGCCTTATGGCATTGCATTTAACAGCTGGGGCCCTTCTCAAACAAGACATCTGGACCTGCCGATATCTACACTCAAATGAGAAGCTCAACTCTGTCCCGGCCATCACGTCTCGCTTTGGGCATTCCCCAAACCGAGGGAGAACCTGCTTTCTGGCGCAAGCGCCCCACTTCCCAACGCCCGTCGCCGGCCCAAAAGGAGCTCCCAATAGCTCCCGCCAAAGCGGCAGCGTCTCGATGGTGAGCGCCACGTCGCTGCTCAAGCGCACCTCCTCCCCGGCCTTCTTCCCCCCCCGCGGCGAGCCCAGGGGCGTCGCCTGCGTGAGCTGCGCTGACGTCGGGTAGGAACGGGCGACGAGAGGGCGGGGAGTGGAGTGGAGTGGTTGCCTTCTGGGTAGGGGGTGCTTGGAAAGCAAAACCACAGGCAAAGCGGGCATTTTGGGTTGCCCGTTTAAGACGAACCCAAATGGCGATTTTGTACACAAACTCAACAGAATGGTTGGTGCTTGCATAAGTCCAACCATGTGAATGATGCGCAATGAAGGGTCCAGCCAATCAAAACTCATGCCTACATCGAAGCTTCCCCCTTTGAACAAGGCCAAGCTTGTTGCGGGTGCGGCTTTGAATCCTTAGAGTTGCTGACCATTTCGATGCTTGACCATACTTAAGCAGGCTGCTGTGATGCTAATGTTGCCGTGGCGCACGGGCTCCCTGCGCGTACAACAAATGAAAGCAGCAGGCTTCCACCTTTCTAGTCTACAAGGTGAATTTGAACAATTGCGAGAGTGGCTTCTTTGGGTGTTTGCTGCTGCTTCAAGGAATTCATTCATAAGGCGACTGTGCATCTGCGGGAAAGCAGTACACCCTCGCTTGCCTCACACCGCACAGTGTGGTGCACATGTCATTATCGTTGCCTTGCCAGACCCTGGACCTCTATACCGTCCACACTATATACCTGACGCTTTCCATCTTTCCGGAATGGACCCAGGGAATTTCGACTCACGAGACCGTCTTGCAGGCTTCGTCCCTGATTTGGACTCTCAGCGCGGGGGGGGGGCAACAACTTCTTGCCAAACACGATCTGCCAGCTGCAAAACATCATGCTAGCGATGAGTTTGCAACTGCAAAAGCATTGAATCCGCGGGACGGGCCAGCCAAGGGTTCCGCGCACCGTTGCTTCATGCTTCCACTTACCAGGGTTCCATTTTGGTACCATTGGTTTCTTGAGCCACAGCCAAGGACTCGAATTTCGTCGCCTCGGGCGTCGGACCCAGGGAGTTGTACTTCCCGGGCATTGTGGTCCGCCGCACCCAGACGCGGTAGCCGTGGCCAGCGGGACCGTTGGTCCAGTAGTTCCTCAGCCGGGGAAGGAGCCACGCGCTTTGAGCTTTGAGGGTCACTGAGCTACAGAGAGTCGTTGATCTTTTGGGCTGTGCTCCAGTGGTTCCTTGCGCTTTTTGCGGCTGGTTTCCTGGTGTGGTAGATCACGAGAACTCCCCCTTCCCCGCGGAGATCCGCCAAGGGGAAGGGGGGGGTAGGCGTCCACTTGATTAAGGCCCCAGGAAAAATAAATTCCGGTAGTGATGAATTCCATTTAAAACCAGCAATGAAAAAAAAAAAAAAACGTCTTAAGCAAATGGAGGAAGGTTGGGAAGAGGGCTCGCTCCAGTTGATTCGCGCCGAGCCGCATATCCGGCTGCCCGGCCGGGCGCGGGCCCAGCGCCACCCGCAGGCCCGGGGGGGAGCCCACCTCCGCCAGGTACAGGGTGTCGTCGGCGCACTGGATGTTCACCGGCGCGTCCACGGGAATGCCTCTCGGGGGGCAAGCGAACACAGCGCCCGGCCAAGAAAGAAATTGCTGGGAAGGAACAAAAAAAACCCGTGGATATTTCTCTTGGCCTTCCCGGTAGCTCTTTCCAGTTTCCCGGTGGCCAAGAAAGAAATTGCTGGGAAGAAGTACCATTGAAGGCCTCATGCTGCGAGGGTAGGGCCAGGGAATCCCGAGAGAAATATCGGTATGGGCCCAAGAAGGTGCCCCTTGTGAGGTAAAAAGAAGCCGGTATAAAGATCGCGGCCTTTTCACGGAGAACACGACAGTCGCAGTAACCAAAGTAAGCGAATTCGGAGCGCCCAGTCTGACAATGGAATGCTTAAGGTCTGTCAAACCCCCCTCCTCAGCTCATCACTTGAGCAAAGAAATGGATGGCTTACGCCAACCCTACAGAATGTCTGTCCTCAGGGCGGGTATGCCCGGACCCAAACGCCGCGGAGCTCCGCCTCCTCTGAAAAATGAGAGGCAATGCTAAAGCTTGTAAGGTCTGCTAGTTTGGGGTTTTGACAGACCTCAAAGGAAGTAACAGGCACGCCACCTGTCCCTCGCAAACGGACCATGGTCATGGCGCAAAGAAATTCCCCCATCCAGCTCGCAACCGATATCTGGCCCTGCATCCGCGCCTGATTCACGACGAGCCTTCATCAAAGAGGCGATCTTCTTCCGATGATCGTCTCCCCAGTCCATGATGTGGTCCCAAAACACGGAGGGTATTCCTGCGGGAAAAAATGGCGCACCCTCAACCCTCGGTAGAAACCTAAGGCAGAATCTGTGGTCCCCGCAGCTGTCGTCCCACGGTTCGATGGCAGGCTTCAGTTGCCCGCCAAGGCCCTCTTATCTTCACAGGGCACCCATTTTAGACTTCCCCTTTTTGGGAGGAGTTTTCCCAGGTAACAGTACCAATACTGTTTCTTCTTCTTTCTTTCTTTTTTGGGGGGGGGGTGATTTAAAGGGACGCCACGCTTCAAACCAACGTTCTTGTGATGGGGTCCCCGTATTTTCACACACTCACACGCCATGACGGCCCAAATCGGTCCTGGATGCGTCAGAATGTAGGCGTAGCCAATAAGCACCTTGTCGTCCGGGAAAGGCCAGTGCCGCTGGGTGCTGCCTGTGTCATGGTTGTCAATGAAGGTGACGGCAAACTGCCTGAGATGGCGGCTGCAACGGGCTGCATGTGGCTGTGACTCTGTTTGGGTCGGTGCCTTGATTGTTTTTCTTTTTCTGTTTTTTTTTTTTTTTTTCTGGTTTCTTTTGGCGGGGGGGGGGGTTGCCCGGGCAACCAAACAGAGAAAACCACCAGGCTTGGGCAGAATCGGATACTAACAAACCCCGGTGCCTACAAAAGCCAGCAAACAGAAGGAGGTCGTCGCAAATAAGAATGAGAACAGCATCTGTGCTAAGTATATTCAAAAAGAGAGGCTCCTTTGTTTCAGTTGCTGGAGAGCCCACGCTCTTCTAATGTTGACCGAGCTTCGGCAGCCAGCCGATGAGACCCGGAGGCTTGCCGTTGCCATCCTTCAACCTGCCATGGCTAAGGTCATACACTCAAACTTATATATATATATACATACATACAAACATTTTATATAGATATCCGCCGAGGGGAGGCGCACGGGAAGGGTGCTGCGGATGCGTTGCCACGATGATAGTTATCATCACCATTGGAGATGCAGAGGATGCTACGATGATAGTTATCATCATCATCATCATCATCATCATCATCTGCAATCTTTTTCATATCATTATCATTATCATCATCATCATCAGCACCACCATCATCATCATCATCATCATCATGCGTGGACATGATTATCATGAGGACTGCTGGTGATGCTGATACGTAGTCGTCACCATGTCTTTGTATAGTATACATTTCAAGTGCGGCGTTAGAGCCCATTGGTGATGCAAAAGATGCGTGGACATGATTATCATGATGATGAGATTGGAGACGCAGAGGGTGCGTAGTCATCGTTATCATCATGACTGTTGGTGATGCAGAGGATGCACGATGATGGTTGTCATCATCACCGTTCTCATCATCGATGATAACCATCATCGTGCATCCTCTGCATCAACAATAGTTATGATGATAATGATGACTACGCACCCTCTGATCATCACCGTTATCATCATCGATGATAACCATCATCGCGCATCTTCATTGATGATAACCATCATCGTGCATCCTCTGCATCACCAACACTCATGATGATAACGATGACTACGCATCCTCTGCATCTCCAATCGGCTCTAACGGCACTTTTGAATCGTATATCAAAAGATAAGGATCGTCATCATAGCCGTCATCATCACCGTTATCATCGTGCATCCTCTGCATCACCAATAGTCATGATGATAATGATGACTACGCGCCCTCATGCAGAGGGTGCGTAGTCATCATTATCATCATGACTGTTGGTGATGCAGAGGACGCACGATGATGGTTATCATCGATGATGAAAACGGTGATGATGACGATGATGGGCGACGGCTGTGATGATAATCCTTATCTTTTTCATATACTGCATCCTCATTGATGATAACCATCATCGTGCATCCTCTGCATTACCAACACTCATGATGATAACGATGACTACGCATCCTCTGCATCTCCAATCGGCTCTCGATGCTATGATGACGACCCTTATCTTTTTCATGTACGATTCAAAAGTGCCGTTAGAGACGATTGGAGATGCAGAGGATACGTAGTCATCATTATCATCATGAGTGTTGGTGATGCAGAGGATGCACGATGATGGTTATCACCGATGAGGATGCACGATGATGGTTATCATCGATGATGATAACGGTGATGATGAGATTGGAAATGCAGAGGGTGCGTAGTCATCATTATCATCATGACTGTTGGTGATGCAGAGCATGCACGATGATGGTTATCATCAAATCATCATTATGATCATCATCATCTCATTCTTGTTCTTATTCTTTTCTGCGTTTCAAAAGTAACGTTAGACCCCATTGGCAATGCAGAGGATGCTACGACGATATTTATCATCACAGCCCTCATCCTTATCATCACTATCATCATGGTTATTATCATCTCTTATAAGGGTGTTACGATGATAGTTATCATCATAATCATCATCATGATCATCCTTATTATGATGTCATCGCTCTTCTCATCATCATCATGATGATCATCATCTCATTCTTGTTCTTATTCTTATTCTTATTCTTATATGCATTTCAAAAGTAACGTTAGACCCCATTGGTAATGCAGAGGATGCTACGATGATAGTTATCATCACACTGGTGATGCCGAGGATGCTACGATGATAGTTATCATCACAGTCCCTTATTAGGCAGCACTGGTGATGCAAAGGGTGTTACGATGATAGTTATCATCAGAATCATCATCATGATCATCCTTTTTATGATGGCATCGCTCTTCTCATCATCATCATGATGCTCATCATCATCTAATTCTTGTTCAAGGGCTGCCGCCCAGTGCCGCCCACCCCTGGATTTAGTTGCCCTTGGTTTTGGTTTCTTTGGTTTCTTGTGAATGATGCGTAGTGATGATTATCATCAAGGCAGGACTCCAAATCTCAATGACCCAAATGGCAGCTGAGGCGAGGTGCCGTTTCGACAGTGATGCGTAGTCATGATTATGATCATCGCTGCTGGAGATGCTGGGGATGCGTAGTGATGATTATCTTCATGATTGCCACAGATGCTGCGAATGATGCGTAGTGATGGCAGGACTCCAAATCTCAATGACACAAATGGCATCTGAGGCGAGGTGCCGTTTCGATAGTGATGCGTAGTCATGATCATCGCTAGGCACCCTTGGTAATGCAGAGGATGCTACGATGATAGTGATCATGACAGGGATCATTTGTTGCCCAGCAAGTCACAGTCCCTGTTCGTGTCTTCAAAAATGCAAGCAAAACCCTGAAATACAAGATTAGCCTTTTGGGGCCACTAACATTTCACCCAAAAGAAGCCAAAGAAACCAAAACCAAGGGCACTGTTTTTTGTGGCTCCAAAACCACAACTAAATCCAGGGGTCGGCGGCACTGGGCGGCAGCCCTTAAATATGTATATATATATATATATACATGTGTTATTCTCTACTATGTGTATATATATATATATATCGTCATATTATCTCACACCACAAAAACAAAAACACATACATATGACCCTCGCTTCAGTCAGTCAGTCAGTCAGTTTCGGCCTCCAGAACTGGGTCTTCTGGCAGGCTTCCTGCAGGATGCCCTTGGTGGTGAAGTCAAAGGCCGCGGACTTCTTGTACGTGGCGTTCACCCAATCCACCAGGGCCTGGCGGTGCCTGTCCTGGTTGTAGCCTGAAATCGAAGGTCCCTTTGGTGGAATGTCTCTTGGGGGATCATGCCCACGTGAGGAGGCTCATATTCCAAATGGCAAGCCGGGATTTGAGAGCCGCAGCTCGCAGATCTGTTGCGCCAAATGATTCCTGCCCTCCAATGGTCTCCGATATTCAGCGAAAGGCTCATGCTGGCTGTCTCAAAGCGGCATCCGAATCGCCAAAACGGGGGGTTGTTCCCTTGGTTTCTCTTCCACTAACCCTAAAGGCTCCCTCAAACAGCAGATATGCCCAAATGGACATGGTGCGCACGAGAGACAAAGGACGTACCCTGAGCAAAGGTGAACACATGCGCTTGCCACATTGGACATGGAAAACTTTGCGACTCACCCGGGCAATTTCGTGAGTCCACCCCTGTCGTTGCTCTCCACGGAGGTTTCTGACGGAACAGAGTCACGGCCCTCCAAGGGGCCGTGCCCCTAATTGGGGGGAAAGGGGGGAGCTATCGCCGACCTCTTAACCCCCAGAATACAGCCTTCAGGGCTTATGCTTGGCTTATCCGGGATAACCCTCCCCTCAAACTCCCCCAGTATTGCCTCAAACTGGTGAACCCCCTGGCATCTGAGCAACCTCCATGACCTGAGGCAAGCGCAAAGGCCCTGGTCATCATAGTGCATGTCCGTCCAGAGCTCCCCCACAGCCCAAGCGGGGTGGCTCTTGGTGCAGTAGTGTCCTCACCCCGTCTGTTCAATGGTTCTACCACTCCCAACCCATTGCCTCCATGCTTGTTTGCATTTTTTTTGAGCCATGGTAAATACGAATTGCGTCCCAACTCACATCGGAGTTTTGCCGAGTGCCAGCATAGCTTCCTCATGGTATTTTGGTGAGTGTGCCCATTCCGTTTGCTACAGAGTAAATATCCACCGTTGCGTTTGGGGGTAGAAATGCTCAAGATGTCCAACTTGAAAGCATGACCAAGGAGATTCATGTTGTTGCTAATATTGGTAACTAAAAGGCGGTGATTGAACTCTGTAGCCAGGCAAACAGAGTGAACTTGAAGCCGCTCATTCCGGCGGGCTGCCACTTTGATTGGCTGACACGCAACATGGAGCGTCGGTGTCCCTTTGGCGTCACTTTCAAGCAACACGCATAAGACAACCTGCCAAAACTGGTGGTTGTTGACTGCAAACACAGAGTCACCCTGTGGACCTTTCCCAGGAGAGGGCCAACATGGGCCAACGCCAGAAAACCCAAAGGATCCCAAAAGATGATGATGGAAGGAGCACTGGCGCCCACAGCAGCAAAGCTCCACACCTGCAAAAGGATCCCAAAAACCTGCCCCCCCCCTCCCCACGCCCCTTTCATGGGAGGAAAAGCCCCATGTTTGACGCCCGTCCGACAAAGTCGGGGGCGTAGCCCTTGGCAAAGTCGAAGCGCCATCCATCGAAGCCAACCTTTCGAGAGCGACGACCTATAGACCTTTTGCTTCTATAGCTAGTACAGGTTATAGGCATATGATTCACCTATCCGCTTGTGGTTCTACTGTGGCTGTAAAGGTTGTAGGGCTTTGGCTAGAAAGGTTATATTACTGAAATGGCGTTCTATGGCTATAGATGTTATAGGGATCACGGGGAAGAAAAAAAAGTAGAACCACCTTCCATGGCCGATGGGATTTGGGCGCTCAGATCCCAATGTCCCCTTTGACCAGTCGAAAAAATCAAGAACCACCTACAAATGGCGAACCAAGGCGAATCGGGCAATCTGCTCAAATCTGCATCTTTTCGGGGCTGCCCAGCTTGGTTGGTTTTAAAAGAAAGTCATGTGGTTCTTCCTTTTTGAGGCTTATTTCCGCTTGGCTGCAAAGGGAAACCGACAGGAAGCCTACCTTTGGCCAATTGGGGCCGTGGCACGATTTGGTGACACGCCCGTTTGTCTCCGAAGGAGATATGGAATCTCAATGGGCACTTCGGTTTACTCCCAAACAGAACTGAACCAGAGCTACCCTGCCACCAATCAACATAGAACCTGACAGGGGGGTCCTGAAAGACCATTTTCCTTTGAAAGGGAACCCCGGTCAGGTACCAAGTCCAAATACACAAGTTGGTACCCTCACCAGGCACACACGCGCGCGCGTGCGCGCGCCCGCCCGCCAAAGGCGTGCCACCCGGCCTGTAGGCGCAGCCATCTCAGCCACACGCTGATGCTCTCCTGTACCTGGTGGCCAGGGCTCTGGAGCTCCCCCCCCCCCAAATTAAATTGTGTAAAAGTAAAAGTGGGCCACTGTCAGATGCGGAAAAAGGACCTTGTCCCTGAAGCGTTGCATTGCTCACCGCTTAAAAACGCCCCATGTCTGTTTTGAAAAAACAATGACAGCGGTGTCCTTGTTTGGTCTCCCCTTTCAGCAACCAACTGCCTGCTTCGCCCCTGTGGCCCTTTGGCCCGCACCTTGGGGTTGCGGTGGTCGATGTCGGGAGCGGCATCAAAGCGGCCGTCCATGTGGCCAGGAGCGTGCATGCCTCGAGGCGTGTCTCTTTTTGAGGCCCTCCTTGCGGTTGGGCTCAAAAAGAGGTTTCACCGGTATTGAAATGGTCTACCCAGAACCATGCTTCAAGAATTAAGCAGGCGGATATCCGCAACTATTTCTGGCGACTGCCCCTTACTAACCTTCATCCACCCGAATCGGTTTTGATTGTGAACCCATCTCTCAGCTCTCAACCGAACAAATCCAGCGCCTTCAGGCCATAGAAGTTCTATGATTGACGATATGTCAAACATCGGGCAAATGAATAAAAGCGTGCTGCCTCCGCCACGATCCCCACTAGAAGGCGGACGGCTTCAACAGAAGTAGCAGAGGTCCAACTTCATGTGTCTGTGCAATCTTTATTTTTTCTTGAGGGTACCCTTTTTGAAAATGTGTTTTTTCATGTTTCTGAGGGTACCCTTTTTGAAGATGGGCTTATTAAAATGGAAAACCAAATGGGAAGCCCGGGTTCTCCATGGCCCTAGCGCTTTGACCCGGAGAGCCCTGGCTTCAGCGAAGCGGCCGCTGCCGTCGGAGTACTGGTCCCCCAAGGTCACCGCCCAGCCGCCCCAGTCGCCCACGCCCTTGAAGCTGGGCCTCCCGTTGAGTCGGACGCAGCGCAGCCGGGGCTTCGGCGCCCTTTGGGTTACCCTGGACTCCATGATTTTACCATGAAAGTCACCCCCAAATTATGATGGGCTGAAGGGAAACCACCGATTCCATTTTCTGACTTTGACAACCCGTAGAAACAAGCAAAATCATGACCCCAGTTACCCCGAAAAAAGAAAGGGCTTCCAACAAAGAAAGGACCACATTCCGCGCGAGAAACGCCTTTTTTCACTCCAGCAAGTGGCTTGTACGAAGGAGAGACGCTTGCAAGAAAGAGGGAGGCGGCGCGGTCGATTCCTAAACCCCGACTCGTACATCATGTGTCCCAAGTTGGAACAAAAACGACCAAGGAGGGTGACAACGGGGGGCAGTAAAATGGGTGTGCCACAAGTTGTTGGGTAGTTTTCCGTTTGTCCCAACTGCAGTAGACCAGTGAATACTCATGAAGGAGCATTGGACTATTTTTGGCTTCCTCCGTGTCTGAAGCTTCGAAGCGCCTGGATTTCATCCCGCTGCTGAATTGATTCCAGCGGCCGTCTTTGTCCTGCCCGTCTCCACACCTGGCGGAAAGCACCGAGTTTGACTTAATCCTTACCGGATGCGAGTTTGTTCCAGCGAAGCTCAAGCAAGTGCATCAAAAGCAGCCAATCCTGCCCCTCAAAAAATAAACAAAAATAAAAGCATGCACACCCTACAACCTGAATCCCCAGATTCCCCTTTCTGGATGGCTTCAACAGTACCTCTGCCCTTCCAAGTAGATGTCCATTTGATCTTTACAGGTTGAACACTTTCTTGAGCAACCGGCAACATCCTGCTGAACCTAACCCTCTCGGACCACTTCACCTGTGTCACCATTGTGGGAATAAACTTCCACCAACCACAAATCAGGCGGTTCCCCGCTGTATAAAACAAAAATGCAAAACAACACGCAAGTAAATCCCCCGGAAACCCCCCCCGGGGCTCCGGGCCTGTGGTTGATCACGATGTCGGCCATGCAGCGCAGGCCCGCCTTGTGGCACCTCTCCAGGAGCGCCTCCAGCGAGCCCTGAGCCCCGTACTTGGACTCCAGGTTGAAGAGCTGCGACGGGAGGTAGCCCTCGAACGGGCATGCGCAAGACCCGCGCATGGATAAATCAAAAGGAGAAGGAAAAAAACGAATGGGAGGTAGGCCTTCCATTGAAACCAACCAACCAAAAAGGGTACACACACGTAATCGCAAAAGTTTGGTGGTGGTATGTGGGCGTTGATCAAAATGTCCGTACACGGGATGAATAAATGCGAAAAGTGATCCATGCTCATTTTGGGGCCAGGAATCTTGATCAACCCCCACATGGGCGCAAGGACCAGGTCATGGCATTTCTTAGTGACCTGGTCACGTCACTAGTCGATGTTCTGCAAGGGCCCTCACACGAGGTGGCCGCCCTTTGGTTGCTGTTTGAGTCACACCCGCGAAGCGCAGCCTCGAAAGGAAAAGAGAACACCTGCCAACGGCCAGTGCGCAGGTCTTTGTTAGCAGCCTGTGTGGGGTTGGTTGAAGGGAAACCAAAAGGAAACCGAAGCCCGAAGCCCGAAGCCCGCAGCCCATCATTTCGGGCCATCCCCCCACGTAGAAATAAATCCACATTTTCTCAAGCGAACGGACTTGGAAGCACAAAATCCCGTGTGCCACGTTGAATTCTGTGGCTCAGGCTCCACTTTTTTGGAGGTACGCCTGTGGAGCGACAGACTGCGAGCATGGCGGGAGCCAGATGTCAGTGAAGCCCATCTCGGACATCATCGCCACCTTCTTGGCGACGACCTCAGCTCCACGCCACTCCGATTTTCACGAAGCCGAAGCCGGGCCCTTGCACCATGGACCGGTGGACTCAAGCCTACGAAGAACCAAAAAGGTCCTACACATGGCCGGGGCTCAAAATTAAACGGGGGTTACGCGGGTTTTGGTGCATGTTTCCACTTACCAGGGTTCCATTTTGGTACCAGTTTTTTGAGCCACAGCCACATCTTTCTGTAAAAATTCTACCTATCTCCCAAGCTTCCTCTTGGATGGCTCGTCTGTCCGAGGCGCACTGTAATAATCGCCGCCGCCTGCTCGCCAGCTCTCCCAGTTAAAGCCTGCGCAGGACGGAGGGACCACATGTTTTCGGGGCGGCATCCCCAAAGAACAAGGAAAGCTTGCCTGGCCAACTGGGACTGTCTTTTGTGGATTTCCTTGGGGTTGGTTTCTGTTGGGAAAACAAAAGGAGCACACCGAGCAAACCACCCATGGGGTCTTCCTGGACACGGACGGCCGAGGACGGTGGTTTTCTGTTTCGCGGAATTGTTTTCCAGTTGTTTGGTGTATTTTGTTCCAGTTTCTTTTTCTAGACGACTTCGGAAAGAATTTCAGGTTGGTTTCGAAGACAAGAATGATTGCCTCTTCGTTGGACAACGCATCCAGTGGAAGCAGGATAGCACATTCGGTTGGTACATTAGGCGGCAAATAATGGAAGCCTTTTGTTGTCTTATATCTTGTCTTTTGACATTCGTTCGGTACTATGGAAGCAAGCTGTTTCTTGTTGCTTGCGACTAGTGCTATTTCATGGTGGAAACAATGCGGCCATGGATCTAGCTTTGCACGGTGCCAGCCTGTTTTTGTCCGCAATATGAGTTGGAATATGGAAAGCGTAGTTTAGCTGTATTTCGGCCCCAAACAGTTGCTGCGCGAATGATCCGGGCTCTAAATCAGCGAGCAAGGTCTCAAAAGGAGGCGCCATGGCAGCGAGATGTCAGTTTTAGAGTGCGCGCGAGACTTGCTTGCTTGCTTGCTGGCTGGCTTGCTTCCTTGTTTGATTGCTTGCTTGCTTGCTTGCTTGCTTGCTTGCTTGCTCAAAAAACAATTGTTTGCTTGCATGCTTGCATGCTTGCTTGCTTGCTTGCTTGCTTGCTTGCTGGCTTGCTTCCTTGTTTGCTTCCTTGTTTGCTTGCTTGCTTGCATGCTTGCTTGCTTGCTTGCTTTGCTTGCTTGCTTGCCTGTTTGCATGCTTGCTTGCTTGCTTGCTGGCTGGCTTGCTTCCTTGTTTGCTTGCTTTCTTGCGTGCTTGCTTGCGCGCTTGCTTTGCTTGCTTGCTTGCCTGTTTGCATGCTTGCTTGCTTGCTGGCTGGCTTGCTTCTGCGTTTGCTTGCTTGCTTGCTTGCTTGCGTGCGTGGTTGCCAACTTGCTCCAAATGCTTGCTTGCTGGCTTGCTGGCTTGCTTGCTTGCTTGCTTCCTTGCTTTGCCTACTTGCTTGCTTGCTAGCAAGCCCTCGGTTACGGCTAACCCCTTGCTTGCTTCCTGGCTGGTCTAACTAGAAAAAAATACGCCGAAAAACCGGAAAACAATTCCCCAGAAAATAGGGGAACCGCCGAGGACCGGGTATTGAACACAGTCGCCCACCGACAAGCGGTGGGGTATGGACAACAAAAAATTGAGAAAATGGAGCCTGGCATCAGAAATACATGGTGTTCCGCAAGGGCTTTTTTCCACACCTTTGACCTTGCTCTGTCTTGAAGTACCAAGATTCACAGCCAGAGACGAGCCCTGCCTTGCAAAAGTACCATCTTCGATGGATCCACCGTCTCCTTGGTCTGCTGCCACTGGCTTTCCCCGTCAGGGATCACTATGCTGACACGGCTTTCCCACCCCAGCGATCACCATCCAAGATTTGGGTCAAAACCAATGGTTTTTGTACGCGATCTCCATTCAAGATTTGGCTGTGGGTCACCGTTATGGGATCGCATTTTGGTTGGTAGGTGAATTCACCACCCATTTTACAAACCTATTTTAGTGGTTGGATTGGGATGTTCCCTGGGGGTAACCGGGATTTGGACCCATGGCCATTTCTCAGGACCCGCTCCAATGGCAGGTCCAAGAGTCGGTGATTTTGGCCATTCGCTCAATCAGGTGCGTACTCTTCATCTTCCTCTGAAGCCTTGCCGCAGCTAATCCGCATTGCAAGCTGCCACTACATTCTGAGCTGTCCTCAGATCCCCCGCTAAAAGTCCAACTCTTAGTGGGCTACATGGAGAACCCCACTCAACATTGAAAGGCTACAAAGCTAAGGGATGGCTGGGATCCACGAAGATTTGAGCGCCCAACACCAGTTGATGGTCAAAATGATGGGCCATACTATAATTCTCATGATAAAAGGACATAGAAATGGCCTACCGGGAATGATTTTTGGCTGTGCATTCTCTTCAGCGGTCCTGTTCAGCTTGGCACGCTCCTCAATGGCATCGAGCTCCTGAGAAGGTTGGAGAAGCACGTGCGCTACCTTGACCTGAACCCTAAAAACGGGGTTGGGGTCCTTTCGTTTTTCTTTGAACCAACCCAAAAAAGGGGACACCTGTATCCATATCTATTGTGCCCCAAACACAGGGTGAACATTTCCCCTTGGTATGGCGAGTGTGGTTGCCATGTCATCCCTCTTCACAAACAGTACCGCCATCACGTGAAACCCGCGTGAAGCCCGCGAAGCCTTCACATGCTCTGCAGCTGCTTGATGAAAGTGATCAAAGTCGATGAGGAGAAGGCTCGGCGTCCTGGAGACGCCAAAGGCATTCGCTCGCGCCAAAAAAAACAAATTGAGCTGGCGTTTGGTTCGAAGATGCATGTCTTTTTGTGTATAGGCCCAGCTATTGCCCCATGAAACCAGGTAGAACCCAATGCAAGGGTTGGGCGCTGGTATTTATCAACATGAGGCATCTGAATTTGGTGTGGTCTTTCTGTGTAATTCTAGCTCCATGTGGTGAAACAATTTGTGGTGCCTGTTGGTTGCTTTTGAAGGCGAACCAAAAGGAGACCCACCACTTGGAGGGTCAAACTTGAAGCAACGCCCATGAAGTGTCGAAGAGCATTCCTGCCTGGTCATTTCCTCATTCACGCGGCCACGACGGTCTTTGCACAGATGTCGGCTGCCCCGGCGCTGTATGGCCATCGAGGTGTCAAGCCTGCCGAGTCAGCGGCCAACAACAAAAAGAGAAGACCTGAACTCTGCGAACAAGGTTCTGCCCACTGGGACGTCGGGACTCGGCAGGCAGGGAGCAGGTGGACATGTGATTGAACATGACTCAGCGCAACCTCGTGAAGCAGAACTGAGGGCAGAACGGAGTCAAGTTCCTCATCCTCCTGGACAGCAGAGCCCAAGTAGAATGTGCCGCAAAAAGAGCAAGCGGGCAAACTTTCGTTCTCCCACCCGTTCTCCAGGTTCACTGATGTCAAATCATCACACATTGCTAGCGCAAGACCGAGGCAATGACACTTGGCGCTGTTTGTCTTACGGTTGGAACACCCCTCAAAAAAAATTGGTGGACATACCCTCCCACCAGCTAGCATGGAAGTGCAAAAAAGCCTTTCCAAGAAGAAAGTAGAGATGTTAGCTGGAGGGTAAATTCCAAATGTGTTCCTTCGGGCCCCTTTGGTGGGCTGAATTTGGGCGAGGAAAAACATGTCCACCAAACCCGTCCAAAGCTTACCCGTCCTTGACGCCTGGCTGATCCCAGGTGCAGGACACCGTCATGCTCGCCTGGCTTTCCGCCGGAGATAGAGGGTGAAGCATGGCTCAAGACAAGTGGCTGAGACAACCATTCGGAGGAGCGCTTCATGTAACACAGACACAAACGAGCAAAAAGGCAAGCAAACCAAAAAAAGAAGAAAAAAAACAAGCCAGGCTCAAGATCAGCGAATGGTCCCCTGCCCGGCTTCCAGAACACTTCCAGAACACTTCCAGAACACTTCCAGATCCACATGCGAGAGCCGCTATCGCACGCATTGCAAGTCTTTAGATCGAAACTGTGCGTCTGACGAATTGGCCATGGGTCAAAATCCCGGTTACCCCCCAGTGAACATCCCAATCCATCCACTAAAGTAGGATCTAGAATCGGTGGCGAATTCACCTACCCCCCAAAATGAGATCCCATTGGTGTTGACCCACAGCCAATTCATTTCTGCGCTTGCCTCCACCTTCGCAGGCAGCTTCACCTCCAGGATGCGGTTCCCCGTGTGCTCCCAGCGTGCCGCGTTCGCGCTCCGCACCAGGACCTTGAACTCGATCCTATCGCACGGGGGCGCAATTTGGCTGTGGGTCAAAACCAATGGGATCCCATTTTGGGGTAGGTGCACCACCTATTTTAGTGGTTGGATGGGGATGTTCACTGGGGGTACGGGATTTTGACCCATGGCCATTTTTGGAGGTTGCGCTCAGCTTGGTTTACCTTAAAATGGCCACGCTGAATGGCTTTCGTGGCTTTTGTCACAGCCCCATGCCCCCCACACCGCGATCGCGCCGTAGGTCGGGCCGATCGCGCCGCGCGGCGACCGAGGGCTCCTGCTGCCATTGGCCAACTGCACAGCCTCCGACTTCCAGCGCGGGAAGGTCTCCGCGGTGGTGGTGCACTTTAAAGCCTCGGCCCAACCCGCGGTAGTTCTGACTGGGAAGAGAAAACACGTAGACGGTACGTGTGGGAGCCGGAACGATTGTCAGACAGTTTCTTCCAATCAAGTGTCAGACAGTTCGTTCCCATCATGGAAGTCTGTGGACTTCCAAAAAATGGAAACGTGGACCTTGGGGGGGCCTTTTCAGCCCGTCTTCAGCCCCCCGACTTTCATTGGCTGCGGCGCTTCTGGGCTTCTGGGCTGGGCTGGGCCCCTGGCCGCCTTGGGATCCCAAGCTCCCAGCTTCTTGTGAGAGCCGACCACAAAGACCTCTTCCCCTCAGCGAGCGAGCGAGCGACGTGCCCTTCCCGGGTGGCCCCAGGTGGCGGCCAGGTGGCGGCCAGGTGGCGGCCAGGTGGCCAGGGGAGGCTTGGCGGTCGTCAGAAATCGGGGAACCCGCCAAAAATGGGTTGGGGGCCCGGTCGGACAATGGCAACATGGGACCTGAAACCTGGAGTCCAATTCCTGCCGGCTTTGTTTTGACCCCATACCCGCTTGATCCGTGCTGATTGATTTGCACGCGGTTCGCGGGTTGCCGCTTGCGGTTGAAACCTGCCGGCACGCATATTCGGTGGCCACTTTCAATCAATTCACCTGAGGCTTGCTGACCCTGACACCCAAAAACACGGCCCGTGCCCAGAAAGCTTGGGTTGCGAGCACCCCCAAACCTGTGTTCCGGAGGGCTCGCCAAATCTCGCGGAACCGGCGCACCGGGGCTCACGGGTGCACCGGTTCGAGATTCCGCCATTCCGCCAGCGCGGACCTGAGACTCCGGCCGTGCTCGGTGCTCGAGCACTCCACATTAAAGGTCGTCCGCACGAAAGCCATCACGGCGAACCAAGGGGTTCAACTTCGCGCTGGATCTTGGGTTCCAACAGCCCCGTAAGATCTCGAGTTCCGGCCGGGTTGTTTGCATCGTTGGGAGTCTTAGTCTTGGAAGATGCAAAGCCTATGGGCCATAACATTGCGGCAACGGTGTGGCCCAGACGTGGCAGCGAATGGATTGGTGACTGTGGAGTCATGGAGACCATGAGCATGGGAACGACAACGCTTCAAAGAGTAGCGACAACACAACTCAATGTCTCTCCCAACAGCCTTTCTTGACGTCGGTTCATGCGCTTGGCGAATTCCACGCACGAGAGATCCTTTGATCCATCTCTAAGCTCGCCGTAAGACAATGCACTTGGAGCCCACCGAAAAGGGCGCCAAAAACCAAACTTTCGAACTTGTTGCTGCTGCTTGCTTGCTTGCTTGCTTGCTTGCTTTCTTGCTTGCTTGCTTGCTTGCTTGCTTGCTTGCTTGCTTGCTTGCTTGCGTGCTTGCTTGCTTGCTTGCTTGCCTGCCTGCCTGCCTGCTTGCTTGCTTGCTTGCTTGCATGTGTGTTCTTGCTTGGTTGCTAACTTGTTTGTTTCTTATGGTTGTTGAAGAAGGTCCAAAAAAAACGAAAACATGGTTTTAGGCGATACCCCTCTCAGAGCTGGCGCACTTCGCGCCATCGCTCATCCCCAAACTGGCTTGTAGCCCGAAGGCCTGTGCCTCGTGTCCGGAGCCGCCTGCAGGGTGGGCGGCTAGGAGATCTGCGCGTTTCAACTCAAGGCGCAGCACTCGTCCAGTCATCAGAGTGGGAGGCTGTGCACTTTCTCGCCAGCAGACAAAATAGCTTGTTTTTACCTCTTGCACCGTAACTTCCAGAAGGCTCCAGCGCGACCTCCATGGCCAGCCCTTTGTTCACCAAGCAGCAGCCAGGCCTATTCATGAAAACCTAGGTGTGCTTTTAGGGCACATAGATGGCCTGCTTGATGAAACCACCAGGTAAACCAGGAATCGCCATCCATTTTTTCCTACCAGAACCAAAAAGCTAGATGATGAAACCACCAGGTAAACCAGCCAGAACCAAGAAGGACACCTCTGCTTCGCACCCTTCTGCCCCTTTTTTCCCCTCCAACCCCATCCGCTGGACCCGCACCTCCGGCGCCTCGTAGCCCGGTCCGGCCGGCACGAAGCCCGTTGGCCTCGGCCGATTCTGGTGGAGTTGGCACCCATGCGGTGGCGGTTTGAAGGGAAACCGCCAGGAACACCACATCTTTTCTTTTGCCGGGCGGGGGGGGGGGGAAGTGCCAAAACCACTTGACACACCCATATGATCATAGATTTTTTTGGGGGACCCCCGGGGGCAAAACATAACAGAGACCCTCTGACGCCTCACCTCGGAGTCTTGGCATCCAGACCCGGCCACCAGGTGCACGGCGCCCCCCGAGCCGGTGCCAGGGCCACCACTGCCGGCCTGCCAGGCGCTGAGCCCGGGCATATGCCAGGATCAAAATGGGGGAGTTGTTCCACTTTGGAAAAAAGCGGATCACTTTCTTCGGGATGATGACGAAAAAATATTCCCTTCAGGGCCCGCAAAGTGACCATGGGTCACTTTTCCCAGGTGGTGAAAGTCATCTTTGTGGGTGGCGTCCCTTAGGCAAAGGACTGTTACACTGCTTGATCAACCCCCAATCGCGTATGAACTTTCATAGGGGACGCTTTGTTTGGTGGACGCCATTTACATGGGGGATTGGTGCCCACCAACCACTTTTGAGGCTCCTGATTGAAATTCATAGCCAATTGGGTATGGGTCAAAATTACATCCAGACCGCAGGTGTTAGTCCTTATTTCCATCCAAACACCAAGTTGGGTCCTATGAGCGAAACCCAATTGGCAATCAAAAGGTGGTTGTCAAAACGTCAAAACTACCCGTAGGCGTGGTTGCAAACCTCGCGCAAAAGCCAAAAATAAAATGCCGAACCAAGTTTCGGGTCAGCCATGTTGGAGCCATACCTCCAATCTGGCCAAATTGGGGGAGCAAAGACCCTTGCCATTTCCTCTTGGTATTTAGTGGCTGCCACACACTTCCCCCAATTTGGTTTAGTCCTCTACCCACAGAAAGGTTCCGCCAACTCTCACTCAGCTTCAACATGCAAGGTGTGGTTGATGCTCCACGTATTGTTAGCAGGGCAACAAAAAAACACATGGCTTGCCAGGGTGGTCAAGCGTGCCTGGCTTATTTGCAATACTCAGGGCATCGAGCGTTGCAGTACCAGCCCAGTGCTGTTTGACCATGCCTTTCGCTGCAGAGCCAGAGGATGATCTTGCTTATCCTCGGCTGGCTTCACACAAGCCTGCTGAACAGCTGCATACATACACGGGGTATCAAACAGGTACTAATGCATGCGTGTAGGTAGGAAGAAATACATGCGTGGAATGCAATGGTATCCAATGCAATGGAATGCGATGGAATGCGATGGAATGCGATGGAATGCAAAGGAATGCAAAGGAATGCAAAGGAATCCAATGTCCAATTCGATGCCATGAAACGCAATGCAATACAATGTGATGTGATGTGATGTGCTGAAATGTAATGTCATGCAATGCAAATATGTCTGCATGTATCACTTCTCATTCAATTAGCTCATGTAGTATTGCAAATGTGGCCATGTCACCATCTTCAAGTTGCAAGACGGTTCCACTAACCCCGCTTTGAAGGGAACATGGGGAACTGTCTATCACAACTGCAGCCACTGTACTTGGGCGTATGTCAAGCATTCTCTCTAGGGTTGTAGTGGTTGGGAGTGGTGGAAACTGTTCTTTGGGAAAATATAGGATATGCGTGGGCATCAACGTGAATCAAAGTAAAACACATACGCAGAGACAAGACAAACCTCTCGAAACCCCCTTGCCCCATAACTGTGCATGGACAAACAAAGATATCAACAAACCAACACACACAAAAACATGCAAACAAACAAACAAACAAAGAAAAACGAAACAGCAAGAAAGCAAGCAAACAAGCAAGCAGGCAAGCAGGCAGGCAAGCAGGCAGGCAGGCAAGCAGGCAGCAGGCAGGCAGGCAGGCAGGCAGGCAGGCAAACAAGCAACCAGACAGGCAAGCCGGCAAAGCCAGCAAGCAGGCAAGCAGGCAGGCAGGCAGGCAGGCAAGCAAGGAAGCAGGCCAATCCGGCAAAGCCGGCAAGCAGGCAAGCAGGCAAGCAGGCAGGCAGGCAAGCAAGCAAGGAATCAGGCCAAGCCGGCAAAGCCGGCAAAGCCGGCAAAGCCGGCAAGCAGGCAAGCAGGCAGGCAGGCAAGCAAGCAAGGAAGCAGGCCAAGCCGGCAAAGCCGGCAAGCAGGCAAGCAGGCAGGCAGGCAAGCAAGCAAGGAAGCAGGCCAAGCCGGCAAAGCCGGCAAGCAGGCAAGCAAGCAAGGAAGCAGGCCAAGCCGGCCAAGCCGGCAAAGCCGGCAAGCCGGCAAGCCGGCAAGCAGGCAAGCAGGCAAGCAGGCAAGCAGAGAAATGCAAGCGGAGGAAATCCAGCATGTTTGATTGAAGCATTCGCCCTTCAACGCTGAAGGAAGATCCCCATCTCATCGGCTGATAAAAGTGAGTATCGAACCGCGGGCTGACACTCACATTTGCTCAGTATCGAACCGCGGGCATCCAATTGAGATGGACTTCGCGGCCGGGACTGCGCAGACCGTCCCAAGTCCGAACTCCCGGGAGGCGAAGGAGCAAGACAGAGGGGGCCCTTTTTAGTATCCCGTGAGGGGGGGCACAAGACAGAAGAAACAAGAGGCCAATGTTGAATCCACACGTGCAATCGAAAGAGGGTTGGGGTTACCTTATTTTTGACACCCACAGCCATATGGCCATGGGTCAAAAGCCCGTATTCCAGTGAACATCCCAATCCCCACTAAAACGGCTGGTGCACCTACCCCAAAATGGAGCTGTAGGTTATGCCCCACCACTGTTCCAAGCCCGAGCTTCTGATGTGATGCATCCTCCGCTCAGGTGGTCCTGCGCGGAGTCACAACTGCCCGAGATCCTTTCCCTCAAAGCCTTCTTGATTAACGTTTGAAGGCCAGCATTTTTCGCAAATTTTAGCAGTTAAGTGGGGATTTCCCACTAAACCACAACAAGCAAAAATGTAAAATGCGTCCCAACAACAACCATGCCTTTGGTCTTTGACTCACCTGCACAATGGATCTCCCCCTCCGCCTGATCTAAACAGCAAACAAGAGGACCTCAGTCTCGTCCTTCGGCCGGAAAGCCCCGCGCACCACCTGACACAGTCTCGCTAGATGCACAAAACAAGTTAGAACCCCCAAAGCCAGCCGGTTGGCGTCCATACTTGCATTTGGTTTCCATTTGGCTTCCATTGGGCTTGCTTTTGGCCTTTCGTCTCAAGCCCAACGCCCATCCGGGTTTGACGTTTTGGGGGGGGTTCTTTCTGTTTTGTGGAGACCATGGAAAAGCCATTGATTGTTGATGAGGGTCCTGTACCATGCTCTTTGCTCCAACCTGAACTGGTGCCAAAAGGCACGCGCTCTGAAAGATGATTAGTTGAAAGCCACAAATCCGCAAATAGAAACACGAAAAGGGCTTCTTTCCAGGTAACAATGTTAGACGTTGTTTAGGGACGCCACAAAGAAAGCAAACGATCTTGGGGTCCACTGTTTTTGACCCAATGCGTAGATGTGTGCGAACTGTTTGTTCGGGGAACCCTTTGGAAAGTCAAACAGTTGGCTCAGACGATTTGCTACGGAAACCCCACAAAAAGCGGGTGGTGAACATGAACCCCAACATGTCCACCAAAGGGTTCACTGTTGACATTAAAATTCACACCTTCTTGGCTGCCTGGAAAGAGCGGCTCTTCGGGTGGCTTTCTGTTTTGATGGAGATCCATGGGCGAGCAAACCACTTCCCCGCCTGGCCCGGCGTGCGCCGCTCCGGGGTTGCTTCCCGCACGCCCAGCCCAGCCTCCGGAGGCTCAAGTCTTCGCTGGGTAATTAAGCCGTGGTTTCAGAGGCAAACACAGAGGAGACCAACCAAAACAGCAAAGAATGAAGCTCTTGTCAAGCAAAACAATCCCCCCCCCTTTTCAAACACAAAGAAACACAAAGATGCACTTCGTCGGCTGTGGGCGGTGGTCCAACTACCTTTCAGGAACATCCTCTTCGGCACCCGGTTTCAGAGCTGGAAACGGGGCTTGGCACCCAACAGATTCCCAGCAGCGGGTCTGTGCACCAGAAACGCGCCAAAGCGTTGCCGTGAGAGAAAGCGGGACCAAAAAGAAATCCATGCGCCTCAAAGTACAGCCCTTCGGTGTGAGGAACTCCAGAACTGAAACACATCCAAACGGCAAAATCGAATTCTGGGGGCGGAGGGGTTCTGCAACAGCCTCAAGCGTCTTTTTCTGGCAAGAGACTGCCTGGCCCCACCGAACCGGTCGATCCGAAGTCTGCCAGAGCCATCAAAATGCGCGTCACCTAGGAGAATGGCCAGAGAAGCCCGTGGGAACGACCCGGCCTCGAGAACGAAACCCTCCGACTTCAAAAAAGCCTCTTCGGCTATAAATTGGGAGGGGGTAGTTCAGTCCAGGTCACAACCGTTGAAAGTCTCACTTCCATGGGCCAAAGCAGCTGAGTCACAGAAACCTACAAAATCTAACAGGAAATTGGTCAACTTGTCGCCAAGGATTTCAGATAGAAAACATCCTGGGTTTCTCAGACCGAGAGAATCCCCCCCAAAAAAAACACACAAAAACATGATACAAAAGAAGAACTCGAGAAGTCATCGCCGAGCGCACCTCTCCGATCTCCAGGCAGCCCTGAGTGAGGCGGCTGCCGCCGCGCGGCACATCGTCACTGCGGAGCAGCTGGTGCAGCTGAGAAAAACCAGAGCCCACCCCCACAAATGGCTGGATTTCCCCTCCAACTGATTGTCGCTGCGGATGCACAACATCCATTTCGCACCACTTTCAAACGATGGGAAACCATTGTTTGCTGGTATTTACCGGGGAATCGTATCATTGCAGGGTTTCTTAGGTGGTTCAAGGTTTCGTCCATCCACAGTATAAACCTCAACCGAAAGAGGATTCCCTTCACAACATCCGACCTAAAACCAAGAGTTTCCCAAACTGGCCGGTTTTCTTTAAGTCCAAACCAAAAGCTGCGCGCTCTTTCCGAAACAGTCCAGCGAGTCCTTACGATTCTTACTGAGCCGAAAGACGCGACCTTCAAAAAGTTGGCCTATCCCGTCCGAATAGCTTCGCCAAGGGAGCGGAAGGTCTTGGCGCATCTGCGCGAGAAACGTGCGGATAGAGAGGGTCAGCTCAAGCCCTGCGCCGGCCAAGCTTGCGTTCCAAACAGAGCCGGTTCCTCCTGCAGGGCGGAAAAAAAACCCACAACTTTGCGATTGACTGGTGGGCTAACGGCTAATGCATGGGCCGATCCGGATCTCCAGCGTTCGGCCAAAAAGAGCGACTGGTGAGTTTGCAATTAAGCGCCACCTTTGGAGTCTGGGGAAGCCTCAAGAAGGGTTGAAACCCCCAAAAACCACGTGGCACACCTGTGTCGTGGAGTTTCTCGGACTTCACACGGACTTCCCCGGTCCTGTGCCGTGCTTCTGCCGCGGAACAGAAGTGGCAGTGTGAGCAGTCCGCGCCCTTGCGGCACCCGTCTACCTTTCGGGTGTGAAACAGACAGGGCACACAGGTCCTGTTCTGGTGGGCCACGATGCTGCCCACGTCGTGTGGAGCATCCATCACAATGTCCACGTCGACCTTTGGTGAAACCGCCACATCAGGGTCAACTTTCGACCTTAGATGGCGGGGACGCGCAAAAGAAAGCCGCAAAACAAAAAATGCGCGCCTCTTCTTCGCGCGACACGACCAACAAACGTGGACGTTCATGCAACCTTAGGGCCCCCGCCGGGGTAAGATGGGCATAGACTTGGTCCGCACCAGCGGAAAGGGAATCTTGGCCTCCTCGGGCGATGCACCTGCGCGGCCCAACTTCCAGAAGAAAAAAGAAACGCCGCCTCTTTGGGGTCTTGAAACAGGCTCTTGGGCTTTCCCGTTTCAAGGCACGGGTTGGTGAAAAGATGCGCACAACAAGAACCCTGACTTTCTGCTCATTGTGTCTCCCTTTCTGCTCAGAACTCCTTTTTTTGCTCACAACAAATCTGGGAGACTGTTCGGCTTTGGTTCCAGTCGACGACTTCCAGAGAGGCGACCCCAGCCTTCGGCAAGAGGCAAGACATCTATAAAGGAGTTCTTGAAGATGATTGCGAAAGCTCCAAGCTCCTTGACCTGAATGATTCCATGGAGTTGTTCGCATGCAAATGAGCGGATCTATGAGCTCCCTCTCTTTGGGAATTGCAGACGAACACGGTGCAACAGTGGTGGGAACGAGGTTGCTTATCAAGTTCTCAACATGTTCTCAGCAAAGGCGCTTCAAACGTACCAAGCAAATCGCGGCTGGAGGTTCCAGTCCCATCTGATCGTCGCGGCGATGCCATATCTGGCTCGCAGGAAATGCGACTCCTAAAAGGAACGAGAGCACCCTACAATCGAGAGCACTGAACGGCGACGGACAGGACATCGAAGGCGCCAGTCCGCTTCCCAATCAGCTCTCTCAGCGAACTCTTCGCAAGTGGTGTCCCATTTGCCTGCAAGAATTCCGCTTCAAGCCGCCGATACCGGCCAAAAGAAAAAAATGGCCGGGTAACCCCCAAAAAAATTCGGGCAACCCCCAAACGGGGCAAGCCCCGGATTGCAAAGCACAACTCTCCACACCTGCGGTCCCAATTCCTTTGACCCGCCTGCGCGGAGCGCACAAGCCATCGCCTCCGGCAAAGCTGCTGGAGTGGTTCCTGATGGGCGCGGCTCGTCCCTTTTTTTGCCGGTTGGACACGGCCAAAAACGGCGTCGTTTTGAGCAGTTCCCCATGGTTTCCCTGAAAAAACGACGTGGAAAAAAACTGGGGCTTGTGCCCTTGGCTGAAATGACAGAATCTTCCAGCGAGTCCTCCATGCTCCCAAATGCACGTGTAGACTTCTCAGAATGCTTTGGCCAAACCTCGCACTACGCCTTTCTCAAAATCAGCCAAATGCATCCCGGGCCTGCTTGGATCCGGCTTCTTCCCATACACATCCTGCAGAATGCAACAACCCAAAGGCGACGCTTCCGCAAACATCCCGACTTCAGCCTCCTGGAAACATGTTGCTACATGGGTTTGAGGCTCAGTGCCGGTTTTGTCGGGTTGAATTGAAAGGATAACTAAAAGGAGAGCCCTTTTTGGCGGCCGTATCTTGAAACAAACCTGCCCCAACCTGGGCTTCGACTCCCCCTTGGTTTCCTTTCAAAAACTTGCCTGGGTCCAAGTCAGAAGGAAGCAAACTGCTCCAGTGGCGCTTTTTTGAAACCAAAACACGCAAGCCCCAAAAGAGTCTGCCTCAAAGCAAGACCGCGCTCCTTGCCAGGGACGGTGATGGGATCCAGCGGACCGGAGACTGGATGCAGGCCAGGCTGCAGGCTTCCTGGAGCTATCTGGGAAGTGAGTCTCGCTTTTCGGCTGACGTGTTACATGTTTGCGAAAAGCTAAAGGTACTGTGGATGGACGAAATCCATTTCGAACCACCTAAGCAACCCTGGTTTCTGATGATTCCCCCTGAAAATACCAACAAATACTGGCTTTCGATGGTGTCAAAGTGGTGCGAAATGGATTTCGTCCATCCACAGTATTATTGCAGATCCAATCCAGCCAGGCTTGGAAACTGGACCCCGCACAATTGGAGGCGTTTGGCCTGCCAAGATGGGCTGCTGGATTGCTTGCTGGTTTCCCTTTCAGGCCAGCCAACCTGAAGGAAAAATACACGCGCACACACACATACATATATGTATATATATATATATATACATATATATATATATGTACTATGTATGAGGGTAAAACATCTATTATGCATATATATATATATATACACACAACTCATTTATTTCTCCGCCCAACGAGCTCTAAGTCACAAGCAACACGCAATGTCAAAAGGAGAACTCTGAGAAACTAGTCAAACCAAAATGGATTCAAGGCCGCATTGACCCTTAGCCAATGGCAGCCTTGCTACTGTAGTCACGCTTCCTGCACTTGGGCCTAGGAAGAGCAAAAACACACATCAAGCCACAGCTGCCTTGGCCACGCCTGGGAGCCTGTTCGGGCAAAAGCCTCAATCTTCAGCCTGTCACGGGTGTCCATCGCTTAGCTCTGTTGCAGCTGTCTGTCAAAATAGGCTGTGTCACTGTGAGTCACAGCTGTTGCGGCGGGCGGACGGGTGGACGGGCGGACGGGCGGACGGGCGGACGGACGGGCGGACGGGCGGGGCGCGCGGACGGGCGCGGGCGGACGGGCGAACGGGCGGACGGCGGGTGGACGCCTCAGATGTCGCTTAAAAACCAACCACCCCCAAACCTGTCGGGTGGGGACAAAGTAGACATATTCCTTGCTATTCCACTCTGGCTTGGATTCCGTTGAGGGGCTCGGTCTGGCAGTGAATACATTTGCCCGAGACTAGCACGTCAAGAAAGTCGGGGCCCAATTTTCCTCTGGACTCAGTCGTTGCCACATTTGTCTCGAGCGTGTCATCTTATCACGGCTCGAGGCTCAGGACGACCTCAACGACTGGCGAAGACGGAGCACTGGAGCGCTGAACAAACTCGCCAGTGCTGACACTTGAGGTCAGGGTCTAAGCAGGTGAAATCTGGCAAACGTTACACCCGCCGAGCTGGGCCCCTATGCAAGCGGACCAACATGAATGTCGCAACTCTCGCGCGAGCGAGGCCCAGCTCCAGGAATTTGCTCATCTGGTCGCACACTTTCGGGGTGAGACGGTGACTCGGACTTAGGCTTGCACGGACGCCGTGACTTTCAACCAAACCCCAAACTTTTGACACGCAAGGTGAACGGCATTTCAGCTCGGAAACCAGCTTTCCCCCGCGCCGTGCTACACGTCCTTGACCGCCAGAGTCCTGAACCCAAGTCCTTTCAAATTCACATTCGACTGCTCGAGACACGTGAAACTCCGAACTTTGCAGGGCCTGTCGAGCCGCTCTCTTTACTGACCTGATTGAAAAGTTGTTGGCCGCCTGAAGCCCAAGCTTTGAGGTCTGACATGGTGGCATGGACGAAATCCATTTCGCACCACCTGGGAAACCCTGAAATGATACGATTCCCCTGTACATGCCAACCAGACAGAACCAACGTGGCCAAGGGCACAGCTGCACTTGGCTCCGCTTCACAGCCACGTCTCCTCGCGGCCACTCTCTGAGTCGCATCTCCCGCTTGCTGCGCCTACTGTGGATGGACGAAATCCATTTCGCACCACTTTGAAACCATGGGATACCAGCATTTGTTGGTATTTTCAGGGGGAATCAGCAGAAACCAGGTTTGCTTAGGCTCTGAAGGATTTTGTCCATCCACAGTATGATCCCTTGAAAATGGGGCACTGTGGCCATGAATTTGGGGCAAATCGGTATTTTGGGGTGTCATGGAAAAACTTCAGGTTCGTTCTCGCTACTTTCATAAGGCGTTAACACAAATCCATACCTCCTGTTTAGAACAGGGGGAGGTGCGTGGGAAGCGCGTTTCGGCCTTTCTCCAACATGGCTTCAATCAGTGCTGGTTTGTAAATATTGTATGAATACATGATTCTGGATGCTCTAAGCAGAATAGTGCGTGTAGTGCGCGTATGTATGGGCTGACGTATTGAGTTTGTTTTTGGAGCCTGCCCCCAAACACCAACAGCAGCTAGAATTTGGACGATTTTCGTGGTTGACCAAGGTTTCCATCCCCCCTTTTTGGCGTGGGAAGAATCCAAGGTGCGTTTCTGTCACGACCTGACGGCGGGACCCTCACGCCCCGCCTCAGCCCAGCATCCGGGCCTGGGTGTGCGATGGTTCGAGGGAGAGTGAAAACAAATCCGGCGACAGTCGCTGCATGGCGCCACTTGTGGAGAACAGGATGGCATAAACCCCCGGCACACCGTGAGAAATGGGAAACGTGCAGCAGCTCGCTTGCAAGATCTTGCCAGGAGCCCCGAAGAATCAGCGGGTAC
>CAUJNA010003691.1:37500-45000 GCA_963377175.1 Effrenium voratum | reverse complement strand
GAGGTTTGCGGCGGTTGCCCCAGACCAAGAAGCTTTCAGCTACGTTCGTGTATGTACCCCGATTTGTCAAATCCGTGCAATTCGTGCATGCCGGCAGGGGGCAGCCGGAAGAGTATGTGGGCGGCTGCCAACGAAGACCCCACATACTTTTCGTGAAACGTACCTGCCTGAGAGCTGCTCCTGGGTCCCGTCGCGGGCAGCTGGAGGGCTCACCCCTAACAATCGCCCTTAAGGCCACTGACTTTGCACGGTTCAGTGCTAACTTGCAACATTTCATCTCATGTTTACGTGTTTGAACGTTTGGTGTTTGACTGCCGACGTGGCATTCCCAGTGTGTCTGGCTGTGCTTTCTGTCAAAGTGCGCAGTCCTAGCAGCTTGCCTGCTAGAGAACCCTGTTTATCTCACTAGACAAGAGCCGTTGATATGGTGGAGCCTTTCTGGCACGTTTACACGGGAACGATCGCTGTTTACAACGTATGGTCGTGGCCTACTTGACAGGCCAGTTTACCCCATCATTACTGCATCTCATCCTGCCTGCGTTGCAGGCACTCATCTGGAATCATTCCTTTCGGTTTACAACGAAAAGTTTACAACGAAAAGTTTACAACGAATGACTTTCGACGAACAGCTCCTACGGACGAATCAATTAGCCAATAAGTGCACGAGAGTTTGAGCCTCACCAAGGCCCTCCATGACTCTGACCTGATTTCAGATCCGCAGCTATTTGGCTCCTTGTACGAACCATATACAAGGTTTGCTACCGCTGTGCAATTCGACATGTCGCACTACTCGTTCCATTTCTACGGAAACATGGAACCGATGCACCACTCGCATCCAGTGCCTCCGCCTCGTCCTAATTCGGGGACTATCCGCATGCATGTCCTGCCGGATGCTAATCCGACTGACCCCCAGCCTGCCCGAGCGGTCACCTTGACCCCAGCTTCCCAGCGACAGAAGTCGAGATCCCGAAGATCGAGATCTCGACAGCGCAGGCACCGCAGGCGGACACCACGCAGGTCCCGCTCCCGATCCAGAGGTCGCAAGACCCACAGAGACTGTCGCAGACGACCCGAGCGCACTAATTCGGAAGTCCGTCTGGATCCCCGCTGGAGCCAAGATAGACCCGCAGGACCACCCGGAAATGTTTCACTGTTTCCTCGCCCTCCGATGTCGGATCCCTACGATCCCACGCCGAGCCGGCCAAGTCAGCCGAGTCAGCCGAGCCAGCAGAGTCAGCCCGCACCGCAGAATCCCCGAACAGGGGACACGCATCGTTACCACCTGGTGCAACCTTGGCCACCTGTACAGCCTAGTCCGGCAACTTTCGGACAAGTTGCACCACCTGTGATTCCTGCTCCGCTCGCTTCGCACGCGCAGTCCTCAGCGGCCTTGAACTTTTCAAGCAGCTGCCCTGCACCGCCGGTGCCAGGACCGCATTACGAAGCTCCTCCGCCTCTGCCTCCGCCTGGTCTGGGTGTATCACCCTATCAGCAGACTCCGTGGCCGCCAATGTGCAGTCACCGCCCACCTCCTGTACCATGTCCGAGAATTCAGCCCGGTCCGCCGCCTCGAACACCTCCGCCCGTGCATGCAAATTCGAGACCAGCGGAGCCTGCGCACCCGCCGGCACGACCAACACGCCAGACATCTGGCAATCCAGACTCTCGAGGCCCGCATGGACCGTGTCAGGCAGTCCCCAATTTGATGGATGCCCGGGCTGAAACGCCGCCTCCCTACCCCGGAGCAGCTGCCTCTCCACGCACGGTCTCTCTCGCGCTTGCTCCTCCGGCCAGTGTACAGGCGACAGCATCTCAGGATCAGCATCCTCGAGATGACACTCCGTCCAATAGCCGCCTCCGTAAGACATCGGCCAACGATGCTTCAGGAGGACGCACCGATGCTTTGACAACAAGTACAGCCCTCGCCAAGTTGACCACCCGAGACTTGTACAGCGCCTTAGAGGAGCAAACCCGGGGGTCCGAATTTCGGATTCCACCTCCGCATCAAACTGCGACAGCTGCAGGCCGCACCGAATGGCTCCAGCCAGAGGTGGCCCTCACTCGCTTTTGCGCCGCTCCGCCATTTGTCGAATGTTTAAATTGGGTGATGTGTCATTTGGACTTCACCCTTACGGAGTTCCCGCAGTCCCCCGCGGTCATGCAGAATTTAGTGATCGCACTGACCGCCAGCGGTATTGATTACCAACGCCGCATCCGCACACCAATTCCTGCTTGGATTGATTCCGAAGAGACCATCATTTGGAGACTGTCATTCAGTGACATGCCAGGTCCTGTGTCCATTCAAGCCACGGGCGACACTCACGTTCGCTGGTACCATGGCACCACCCTTTTGTCGGCTATCGGAATTTTGAAAACGGGCAAAGTCATGAGGAGCACACGTGAAGGACTCAACATGCCTGACACTCATGACTGCTATGGCTTTTTTGCGAGGGCCCACCTTGCGGGCGGTACCGCGGCCGAATTGGCTGCATTTGCTGGGCAATGCGCATATCATACCAAGAACGCGAGCGGCCTAGTTTTCTCTGGCGGGTGCCGAGGGAAATCCACTAAGCCCACGTCTGCGGACACGTGGCGGGAACAAGAACTCGCACGAAGGTACGAGATTGTCCACTCCGCTAGTAAAGACAAGCGATGGTGTATTAGGGAGTCGGCAGCTTGCTTGACAGATTTATTTGTCGTTACAGTAAAGGAGGATCAGCAGTGGGGATCCTGGGGACAGGCGACAGGCCCCGAAATGCTGAACATCCTCGCCGGGTGAGGGCCCACTTGTTAAATCTGTTATTCCCAATCAAGGTGCGGTTTTGAGTGCGAATCCGGCTCAGACAAGTCTCACCCCACTTGACTTCGCATCTCGAAAAAAGTCCGCTTCTCAACCGTGCATTGTCATTACCTTTTGATGACCTTTCTCGCATTGCCTCTGGGACCGAATTGAACACTGCTTGATCCCTTGCAGCTGTTTTGATTCCCCCGGAACGGCCCGTTGTTGATTGCCCCAATGAGCTGGAGTAAGCCCGTCTCGTCTGACAAGTCTTGGGACCACCGCTCGTGGAAGTCCCGCACTACATGGCAAGACGATCAATGGAATTCTTCTTCGTGGAACCCTGGTTGGCAGGATGCCAGTCAACCTGTTTCATCGGGAAAATGGCCCAACAAGTCATGGCAGGATTCTTGGGAACACAAGCCTTCGCCCGACTCCCACGGCCCAGCCACCCCGGATAAGAGGACTCCCATGCGGAACCCCGACCTTAAGTACAGCCCCTCGGGAAAGCCCAGCGGCGCTCCTACCAGTTTTCCGGGTTCGTGGACCACGGACACCCACCATCATGACACCAAGCCGATATTTGGGCGCACCCTCCCCAACAAAGTGGTGGAAACGGCGTGGAGCCGCCGCAACAACCTTGCTGGTTTGGACCCCTTGCAGGTTCCAGTGTCCCTCTTATGCTATAAAGGCATCGAGAACGTGTCATTGCGTTGGCTCGCAGCCGGCGACTTTGTGTCGGTCATATTTGGCAGATCGATCAAGGAAACCGTTTTATGCGAAAAGCTGATGCAAGAACTTCGATCCCTTGGCATGGATATTGACACCCTCGCCCAGAACCTTTGGCAGAACTCCCATCCCACGCAGGCCCTTGCCCTCAATTCCCAAGAGGCCCGCGCCGAGCTGTTGGCCTTCGTTGCCAAAGAATTGGTCGCCCCCCTACGCAGTCAAGTGACCACTGATCTCATCAAGGCCCAGGAAACCATCAAGAAGTTGGAAATGCAGATTGCTTCTACTGAAGCCGGTAAGGATGCGCCCAACTCATTACCTGTGGCGGCCCCCCCCAGCAAGAAGCGTAGAACTGTTGAGGGTGCCCCTGCGGCGGTTGTCTCCGACCTTGATGGTTTTGACTCCCAACGTCCGTTCCACATGGACTATGTTGTGGCAAACCGCACATTGCACCAGTCGGCCCCCAATGGTCACACCCCCGCGGTCGTCACCAAGTGGCTTAAGAACCTACGCCTTCCGGATGGTGTCGCCTCGGCGTTCAAAGATGCCATGACCTGCTCTGCCGATTCCGCCAAGGATTTAAGCCCGGAACAGAGGTCAAACCTCAAAGACCGCGCCGCGGAATTCGGATTGCCGGTATCCCGTGCAGTGAACATGAAGGATCATGAGCTGTATCGCTGCATTTTGGTGGCATACGCTCTAACCTTCGCTTGACGCGAACCATCGGGTTCTGCAGTGATGAGCGCCAACATGCCTTTGGTTATTTTGCTTTTCTCCCTAGATGTTGACTTCTGGATGGACGAAAACAGTGCGAGCCTTGAACCGTTTTGTTCATTTGCACTTTTGTTGTTCGCACTCTTTGAGTTGCACGCGCAACATGGTTTCTCACACGGTGCTTAGCCATGGTTGCTCACAGGTTCGTCGCCCTCTTCGTGTACAGACCGCGATGGATCCCCTGCGCATATTCGACACACACTCCGACATGCTGACCGACATTTTCACACAGATTTCCAAACTAGCTCCCGAAGACTTGCGTGTTTCACAACCTATTCCGATTCCCATCAACACCTTCTTTGCCGACCTCGAGGATGTTTTCAGACTCTTATTTCTCATTATCCAATGGCTTTACGAATGGATCAGCAGAGGTCATCAACCGGCCAAAATGATGCGACAGTACGCCAACCTCATTGACCTTATTTTCCGTTTTTCTACCATTACGCTGCAGTATTTACCCAAGTATATGCCCATACATGTTTCAAATGCTCTTTTGCTTATCCGAGCCAAGCTTGCTTGGCTTATATTGTTTCACTGGGCCCCTAACTCCGCTGCCATTACCCAGTGGAGACGTCGATTAACATGCTTTGACTACTCATGGCAATCCCTTTCTTGGAGCTTGATGGACTCCCCCTATGCTGTATATCTGATGTTGGCAATGGATACACGACAACCTCACAGATTTGCCAAGAAGGCCCGGCTCTTCTACATCGGCAGTACCCGGAAGACTGTTTTTGGTCGGTTTCACTCTCGTTTACGCAAACTCCATCAGTTACAGCAGCATAAGCTTGTCAAAGCCGAGCTGGCTTTGCACTATTGGGTCCGCACGTCCTCATTTTTTGATTTCGTTTTGTTGCCAGTGGTGACTGCCGATGCAGAACACGAGGTACGCCTGTTGGAACTTAATCTCATCAGCCGATGGCAGCCACCCCTGAATTACCCTTTTTGCAATCGTATTCAACTCCGGGCTTCAGGGATCAAACATCAACGACTACCGACTCGACATCACCAGTCTATAGCCAGTTCCCGATTGCACAAGAAGATTCGCCGACGACTTTCTGCTGTTCATTGCCCTTTCTCCCTCCTTACTTCCTTCAGTGACTCCGTTCAGTCTTTGTGGCAGACCCTTTTGATGCTCGCAGGTGACAACTTGACAAGTTTTCGAGCCCAGGCTTTTCTTCGCCGACACAGTGTTCATCAACTTCACTTGTATGCCCTACTCCGTTTGAGTAACAACCTCGAACAACCCTGGCGCAGCAGAGTCAAGTCGCACATTGCCAAGATCTTTCGGGTCAAGAATCTTGCTTTGCCGGGTACTAACAGCCCTTTTCGCACTTGCCCCCTGTCGCATCCTGAATTTCAATACAATGTACGCCAATTTTTGCTGCAAATAATTCGCAAGAGTGAACACCGACTCCTCCCACTTCATGTTCCTTCCCGGTCCATATTGTTTCGGGCTCACGTCTCGTTACACGAACGACTGTTCAATTTCCAGGAGACCATGCGTGAATTCTCCTTGAACCCAGGGAGAGTCCCTTCGTGCCCCTGCAAATCATTCTTGCCTAGACACCCCCATTTGGAAATGCATAATGGGCACATTGCTTCCCCAGCCGAGTTCTTGTCGATATCTCCGCAGCTTAAAGCCATACTTCAGTACAGCGCAGCCTCGCAAATTTTACCCTCCAAGCGCACATATTCAGAAGAATTCCGCAAAGATGTCGCCCGCTGGGCTGACAAGCACTGTTTAAACATGGATGATGCTGCCACCCACGACTTCTTGGAAGGTCAGTGGCCACTGCACTTGAACACCGTACATGAGGACTGCATCACTTGGCAGGCTGTTTCATCTTTGCGACAACAGCTACAGGGCTTGACTATTCATTGTCAGGATCATCAACCTTTTCGTACTATGCTGTATTGCCCGTTACTATATTACAATGCAGTGAAGGCCACTTTCACTGAGACCACGATTTTTGAACGCGTGTCTATCCCGCCAAGCAAAGCTCAGGATCTTCTGCACACCCTCATTCCCGATTCTTTGCTTCAGCGATACCCTTGGGCCTTTCGATTGGATTTGGACCTACCACGAGGATATACCTTGCTCAAGCACAAGAAATCTTTTGCTATTGGCCGTTCTATTGTTGCTTACAGGAACACTCCCCTTGCCGCTGCCCTTAAAGCCTGTGCTTTCGTCGTTCAAGCTGTTTCACGTATTGCTTTTCCTGCATCATTGGACCCCGGCCAAAATGTGGACATTTGGAGCAGCATCCGTCATTTCTTTGAGTCCATCTCGGATGACGCCCGCATCGTTCTACGCAATGATGACATCATCGGATTCTTCAATTCTCTTCCACAAAGCCGAGTGTTAGCATCCTGGCGCGAAGCCAAGCAACGCTATTTGAGACAACACGCCGGACCCCCTGACCTCACGTTTTCAATTGACTTGTCCACAACTCACTCGCAGTTTCGCATGTATAGGGGCAAAGGCCTCCTTCGAACAATTCGCCTTGATGATATCGACCTTTTCATTTCCACTGCTTTTACAGCTAGCATTTTCCTCACCCTGGGACAGGTTTATCGGCAGACTAGAGGAGCCACAATTGGCAATCAGCTTTCTCCTGCATTGTGTGCCCTAGCGATTGCCCATCGGGAGCAGATTTGGACTGATTCTTTTCAGCAGTTTTTGCATAGCCAACGACACCTTTTCTGTTTTACCCGATACGTCGACAACAGAATGCTATTGATTCACGCCGACATTGCCAACTCGCCCCCTTTCCAATTTCTATTCCGGGACACTTTTTACATACCTCCTGTTTTGATCGAGCCCGTGAACGATGATCACTATTTGGGTTTCCGCATACTCCATCGTCTTCGACAGGTCAGATTCATCATGCCGCATGCCAAATGGCAGGTTCGTCACCCATATAGCACGGCTACACGAGCCAACAGATTTTCCGGTTATCTATCTCGTGTTGCGCTGATTCGCAAGTATACTTTCCCTCGGTCCTTCATTACCACGGACATTGCTGTGTTGCAGGATTTTTACCAATCCCATGGTTTCACCCTTCGCGAGTTACAGGCTGCGACCTCTCGTCGGTCTACTTTTTAGGTCAACCCTGCGACGCTGGTCAAAATAGATTTCTCACTTACTGCACGTCGCTCATTGTTCATTGTTCTGTGACTTCTTGATTCTTCGGCCATTTAGGCTCATGTTTTGA